>OY759165.1:1234507-1242007 GCA_963662125.1 Diplazon laetatorius
CCCAAACTTTTCCATACGACACGAATCACTCTCGGATTATTTTTCGTAACTTCTCGATTATATAGTTTCGTAACTTTGGAAAACTTTTTTTTTTTTTTTTTTTTTTTTTTTTTTCAATTTCGTGACAGCGTTTAATCTGGTGGAACGGGATCGTGTCCGACCTTGTCCGGTCAACGTTGGACCTACAGCATCATCTCACGTGTGTCGCTTAAACCATCAGTGACATTATTTCGAGTTGCTCATTTTTTCTTCTTTTTTTTTTTTTTTGGGGGAATTCCGCACGGGTGACGTCCGTGAACGATCGAAAAATGTTGTTACATCCGCGTGTGGACACTTCGAGACGCGATACAGCTGAGGACACGTTCGTTCTGGAAAAAAAAAAAAAAAAAAAAAAATCAAAAGATAAAACACGTCGAACGATTGTAAACTTGGTAAACGACATTTTTCGCTATAATTTCGAATTATATTTCCCAAATCAATTATTCCCTACGCAGTTTCTATTTCAATATATATATTTTTTTCCCCACTCGATTTAATGAAATTCCAACTTGCCAGAAAATTTTAAAATATCACAAAAGCTAAATTGCATTGAAATTTGAATTATTATTTTTGGAAAAATGAAAAAAAACGGATTTTTTTTGTTATTATTCTTTACGTAACAACAAAGCATTCACAAAAAGGGAAAACGCTGGGGGGTGGAGTGGAAACGCCATCTGGCAGCTCGTTTCGGAAGATATTATGTATATCCTTCCGTTCTTTCGCTTTTTTTTTTTTTTTTTTTTTTTTTTGCACAGCGAAATTCATCGCCGTGCCCGGGTTTTATATCGTGCAAGTGTGCACATACATTTTGTTTGTTCGTTATATTTCGTATCCATATATATATATATTATATATATATATATGTGTGTGTGTGTGTGTGTATGCGTGTGTGTGTTTGTGTGTGTGTGTCTATGTACAGCCCGCTGTTTCTACTTAAAACAATGCACTCGAGTAGAGTGAGACCGTTTGCCGTATTTTCCAGTCACACAGCGCAACGTTCTCTCATCGTCGTTCGGGGGGGGGGGGGGGGGCACCTCTTGTTCCGCTGGACCTCTACGTTTTCGTCTTTTCAATTTTTTTCGTCTAACCCCTTTTTTATTTCACCGTTGTTTATTTATTTGTTTTTTTTTTTTTTTCGTTTTCTTTTTTCACTTTTTTTCTTTCTTCGTTTCTTTTCCAATTGCTTTCACTCTTGTTCCTTCCGTCTCGTATTATCTCGTCGTCATCGGCCACCTCTTTTGTTACTCTTGGACCTCTTCGTCCGGTCTCTTCAGATTTATTTATTTATTTATTTATTTATTTATTCATTTATTTATTTATTTATTTATTTATTTATTTATTTATTTATTTATTTATTTATTTATTTATTTATTTATTAACTATGTATCTCGTTGTGCACAGTTATAGGACGTTGAATTTGCTTTGTCGATTATTTATTCCAAACGTTGCAGCTTTGTAAAACGTCGTTAAGTAAAGATTCATCTCAAGGTTTTTCGTCTTCTTCTTCTTCTTCTTCTCAAACGCAGTCAAGTTCGTTTTTTTTTCTTCTCTTCCTTTTCTTTTTTTTTCGTCTTTGTTCGTTGTATAATGCGCGTATTTGTTGTTTGCGAAGATGTTTTAAAGCGCCGGGATGTGTAATCCGTTCACGTACAACAGCGCGTGATGTTCATTGAATAAATTTGCATATGTTCGTCAATCGGATGCGAACGATCGATGATGAGGACATCAGGCGCGGGATTGAACAACATTTTGAATATAAAATAAAAAAAAATAAAAATGACAAAAATTTAGAAAAAAAAAAAATACGCAATCCCCCCCTGAAGGGCGTGCACCTTTTTTCGAGAGAAGGAAAGTAAAAAGTTGGATGCGAAAAAATACTTTTGAATATAGTTCTTCTTTTCGAAAATGCAAAAAAAAAAAAAAAAAAAAAAAAATCGATTTTCGAAAATGCAAAAAAACAAAAAAAAATTGACATTTCGCTTGATCATGTCCCCTTAATGCCGATTTGTCGTTGCAGCTTGATAAACAATTTAGTGACTCGTGGGTTCGTAAATTTGCGATGGAGATTTTCATCGTCGTCATCATCATCGTGATTGTATCATCGTCGTCGTCTTCGTACAGGACCGATGATGGGACACGAGACAAAGTCAATGATGATTGTGAAGCAGGTGCCACATGCGTGTTCGACGGACCGATATTTCGTCGTCTCGAGGAAATTTTCGCTCGAAATCGTGATGGTCGCTCGTCGGTCGATGTGTCACGTGGCCTTAAGGGTAGGTCGAAGCTCGTTGCCCGAAGTTTAGGCAAAAGCTCAACCCCCAAAAAAGATTTCACAGTACACCAAGTATATAATGGAAAAAGTTCCGTCAAGTCATAAAATTTTTGTTCACGTTTGGGAAGTCGAAAATTTCGACTCGGTTTTTTACATCCAGAAGAAATAAAAAACAAAAAAATGTTGTATCTTATTTGTAGAACCGTCGAAGCCGTGTGTGATGTGTGTGTGTGTGTGCGATAGCTCAGTCAGCCCAGGCGCCGCGCCTCGTTACGACTCTTCGCATTATCAGTCCTTTGGTTATCGAACCGCGATACGCCTCTTATTCGTATCTCATTCCGTTAATCGCTCGCGTGTAAAATTTCATATACGATCTTAACGTTTGCAATTTTATAATACAAAACAACAATAACATGTTGAAAGAAAAATAAAAAATTCATCTTCGAATTAATTTAATTTCAAATTAAACGAAACAACAACAACGGCATGTTGAAAAAAAACTCATCTTCGAATTCATTTAATTTCAAATTAAACAAAACAACAACATGTTGAAAAAAAATACTAATCTTCAAATAAATTGAGGATGCAGTGAAAAAAAAAAAGGTTTCCGTCGTTTCGGACGCTTTTTTAACAATTTTTTCAGGTGACTCAGCGCCTCCTCGAAGTGATGCAAGAAAAAATGAAAAAAAAAAAATAACAATAAATCAAAAAACAAAAAATGTCGAAAGCCAGATTTGGGACCAGGACGTGGATATAGCGATGAAATCGATTCCACACACAACCGATGTGTTCGACTTTCCGAGTTTATTCACGTAATGTGCTCGCCAGAAAGAGAGAGAGAGAGAGGGATAGAGGGAGAGAGAGAGAGAGAGAGAGAGAGAGAGAGAGAGAAGGAGAAAGGGTTGGGAGAGCACACGATAGTCACGTACGAGTTTGCAGGTAGCGATATCACGTAGACGAGAGAGCCCCTCTCCGGTTTGTCCCCATCCGACTGATATATAGCCACCGATGAATCCGCGACGAGAATATAATACATATTGTGCAGCTATATGCCATATGCTAATAATTCGAACATTCCTCGAGCTATCCCCATACCGTTAATAATGGCTCAATCCTTCATAAAAATTCATCAAAGTTTCACAGAATATTCTTCAAATGCTACTTTATCATGTATGTAAATAATCATAGAAAGTAATCATAGAAATAAATATTTATATATACAAACTTTTTCGTGATAAAAAAATTATAGAAAATATGATTTTTTTTTATCGAATTAAACCTTACTCGCCTCTTAGATTACAAAAAATATATATATATATATATAATTCGATAAAATGCCGACAATGTCGATTTTATCGGTTGGTAAAAGTTTTGGACGTGCGTCAGTGAAGGAATCATACTTGTAGCCGTCATTTCTCTCTCTCTCTCTCTCTCTCTATATATATATATATATATATATATATATATATATATATATATATATATATATATATATATATATATCGAGAACGAGCAATTAACAATCGAACATAGAGTGACTAAGCGCTGCTCGCAGCATTTGAGTCGTTTTCGTTATTTTTAGATTATATATATATATGTATATATATATATATATATATATATATATATATATATATATATATATATATATATTTTTTTTGTTCACACACGCGGGATTTTTCGAGACCGGGGAGGCCTGGAAGGTTGTCCGGTTCTCGAACGAGATATCGGATGAACCTCTTTTGCTACGCTCTCGGTGAGTGCCTCCCCCACCCCCCGCCCCCCGCCCCGAGCTCGCGGCGAAACTAGCGTCGTCGCGGTCTCGCTTCTCGCATATATATATAAAAATAAATTTGAAAAATAAAATAAAATAAAATTTATGAAAATTTTATCCATATACGGAATATCAATATCGATGGTATATTTAGTCGTAGTTTCGTCGATCGCGGCTCGGGCCCCGATCAGGCTGATCATCGTTCACGCGCGCATGATATCACGTTCGCCGCAACGGATTTGAGAAAATTCGAAACGTTTGGACTTCGTTATCTCCGTCGGTCCGCCTCGAGTGTGCCCGTGGCGCTGTCTCTCTCGCACTCGTTTTGAGGACGCCGAATATGCTTTCTCGATCCTCTTAACATTTCCAGCCAAACGTTTTCTCGATGAATTTTTATTATTAATAATAATAATAATAATAATAATAATAATAATAATAATAATAATAATAATAATAATAATAATAATAATAATAATAATAATAATAATAATAATAATAATAATAATAATAATAATAATAATAATAATAATAATAATAATATCGATCGTAAATCCGCTGGGGTCACGAGTTACCCCGTTTCACGAATCCCGGGTTAACATTACACTCTTTATTTCATTTTTCATATAAACGATTCACGTGAATTATTATTGTTATTTTATTTGAATTTCAATTATTTTTTTTTTTTCGTTTTTTTTTTCGTTGTTCTCGCTCGCAGGATTCGTCGGGGATTTGTCGATTTACGATGGAACGGGTTCGAATAAGCGAATAACGCCCGAAGCGGGGAGCAACGAGGTGACGATGGGCGAGACCGATATCGGTCGAAACGGAAAAAGAAACGGGAACGGTAGCTCCAGCAGCAGCAGCAGCAGCAGCAGCAGCAGCAGCAGCAACAGCAGCAGCAACAATCACGGGGACGACGACGACGACGACGACGACGACGACGACGATAGCGACGAACAGGCCGCCGATGAACCGGAAGTCCGGGGCGACGAGCGAACGTTCTTCATGATGGACTTTGAGTCGGAGCCGAGCGAAAAGGACGAAAAAGATGGGAACAAAGGTGGAAAGGAAGGTGGGTTTGGGTGGATAGTCCCCCCTTTTGGGCTATCGTGACGTGCGTCGATCGGTCGATTTCGATCGAACTGTGTTTTAGGGTGGTTCTTATTTGGATCATTTTTGAATTGTTAATGGGGAGTGGTGTCAATCCATGGCAAACATTTTTTTCTTTAATTTGAGCCTATTTTGAACCTCCTAGTCCGACTCCTCCACCTGCCGAGAAGCGGGTGAAGTTTCCTACTTAAAATACACGAAATTTTTCTCTCTACGTTGGTAGAACATGATAGCGAAGAGGTAAACGTCGAAAAAAATTGAAATTTCGAATATCAAGAGTAGAGCAGAACCATCGGGAGAACGTGTAAACGTTTTTTTTTTTTTTTTTGACAAAGAGGTAAACTTTGAAATACATGAGTGAGCGAAATTTTCGTTTGGTATCACGCGATATAGTACCAGGAGTGGCAAAAGTATCGGAATAAACATGAAAAACCAAGAGCGAAGAGGTATAAAACGAAATATCTCGGACTTATATATTTGTCGAATGTATTTGTCAAAATCGATCAGCCGCAATATTCGGCAATATGACTCTCGAATGTATCGCAAAATCATGGGAAGCGGTCGTTCGGGCTCAATCCACACGCCCTGTTTTCTCCATCTCTCTCTCTCTCTCTCTCCCCCCCCCCCCTCTCTTTCCCCGTCACGATCTCTCGATCTCTCGTTGCAAACCCGTTTTGCAGAGGACGAAAGATCGAAATAAAAAAAAAAATGTTTGAAAAAAAAAAGAAGCCAGCAGAAAACAACAAAAAAAAATGATTATTCGAGCGGGTTTCTTTATCGCAATTTGCCCCCCCGCGGCCAGCTTGTACCCCACTCTTCGAGCGAAACCGAGGTCGTGTGAATCTCGAACGCAAACAAATATTTATTTTCACGTTTCAACGTTAAACAATTATATTTATTTTTTTTTTTTTCAATTTCATTCGATTCACCCGGAGAAACCTTAATTTTTTTTCGTGGTCAAAGAAAAAAAAATAACACGAATATTCAGAGATGGGAAATGTTTAAAACAGACTTTCATTTTAACATTACGTCAAAATTAAATATTGACATTATATCGGTCAATTGCCTGTTTTTTTCAGTCCACATGGGCTGTATATTCAGACAGCACATGCTTATAAAATGCAGTGACTGCCGCTAGAATCGAACGAAAACCTCGCCAACAAGAGTTCAACAAGAGTACAACTTCAATTTTTGCCGCCCTTGTCCTCCAACAATATTGTCGGTTCCTAAAGGGCGAAAAAAAAAAGAACTCAAATCGTAATTCTGCCACTCTCTGTTCAACCCGACCCAGATCAATCCCACAAACGTTTTTTTTCCATCCCCCCCCCCCCCCCACCCCCAATCATCGATGATCAATCAAATCAGGCCAACAATATAACCTTCTCCATTTGATTAAACATATTACATTCTGTTCGCAGACGATTCGGAAAATCAAAGTTCGTTGGATCCTTGGTCCATAGTTTGGTACATCGGTTCGTTCGGCGGTCTTGTGGCATTTTTCCTCATCGTAAGTTGTTCCGAATGGTGTTGCCGTCGTAGCGCAAGACCCCCGACAACGCCTTACGCTCATCGGGGTACCGGGCCGACGGGCGATCAAGTGGCCGGGGTCGCCGGTATCACGGAAACCCCACCACCGGCTTATCATCTCTTCGCTCCGCCGCCTTACGATTCCGTCAATTACGGCGAACTCGTTGACAAAAATTCCGGCGAAAAAATTGACATATTCGTGATAACTTTGCCCGTTACGAGCAGCAACAACAACAACAACAACAACAACACGACACATCAGCCGGCCCCGGCGTAGTAAACAACGAGGGCGGGACAGTCTCATAACATATATATATATATATATAAACAAAACTCAAGGGAACAACGACGAACAAACGAAAACACCAAAACGAAAAGAAAACAACAACAACAACAACAACAACAACAACAACGAAAATCCAGAAGAAGATGATGAAAAAAATCAAGCATAAATGCAACAACAACGACTAACAAATGAACAAAGGAAGGGAAAACGAACGTTTTGAATCTGGGAAAATGAATTCGATTCCAGATGATACCCAAGGCCTTGGGCGGGGGAGAGAGGGGGGGGGGGTCAATGTTCCCGGGACGAGTTCCAAGATCCTCGAGAACTTTGAAAGAGTCTCGAGAGAGAGAGAGAGAGACCGGGAGAGATCCAAGGTCATACACCGAGAGAACGTTGTTACTCTGCCTTATAACGATGAAATACCCGGAGGCGGAATCTCCATTGCCACGAAAATACAACGCGCGGGCGAGCCAAGGTTGTTGTTTTGTTTTT
>OY759165.1:1244507-1519507 GCA_963662125.1 Diplazon laetatorius
AAAACTATTTTTTTTTTCAATTTACTTTAAAATACTTTTGTAGCTACGGGATGTCGCCGCTAGGAACAGCACCGTCCGGCCACTATAACTGGGTTCGAAATTAAAGGAACCATTACCGACATTTGATAAGACAGAGGTTGATCAGTCCACGCGCGGCTTTAATGGCGAGCGGGGGTACTCGATACCCAAATACCTTTTTCAATTCAAAACAAAAATTACAAAAATATTTTTGAAAAAAAAAAAAAAAAAAATCAATGTCCGTCGAGCAAAACGCCGTTTGATAAATATAAATCCCAAGATTGTCATTGACGCACAATGACAAGCGTTAGAAACGACGATTCGCAAAAGTTAACCTAACAATGAATTACATCGGGGAATTTTTGGCTCTGGGAGTTGACAGCATTATTTTTGGCATTTGTCTGAAGCAATATTATCATTACAAAAATGCGATAACATCTATCAAGGTAACAGACACATTCGAATTTGCCAAATATTATTTCAAACAAATTTTTAGGTTAGGAATGATGTAATATCGCAGTTTATCAACCAGAATATCAATATTTCATGTGATTTACATAATTTCAACTGTTAAACTGGTTCCGGCGCATAGAAATTCATAGAATTTATGTACAGTCGCTTTGCGCAGGGCGCCGAGCACCACGAACTCGGTCCGGACTTGTATACCAGCGTGAGTAACGGCGACCAGGGAAAAATTGCTTACGTCGTGATAAGAGGATCGGTAACGCCGCTGGGAAAACCATTTCGAAGTCTTCACAATGACGCCATCACGGGAGTCGTACAAAAATTCAGCGTCAAAGAGCACGTCGTTTCCCGAACTACAGCCGGGTTCTGGTAGTTTATTGACTCTACCTTTACCTCCACCGACTCTACGAGTCGGTAACGCGTTACATAAAATCATTCATCGGTGCATCGATTTTTCAGGAACGAGCAACAAAATACCATGGAAGAAATTTGCAACGCCATGCCTTTTGCCCTACGTCACGGTGCTTACAAGGTCGAGGTCGTCGATGCCGTATCCGCCGAGATACTCGACATGGACGTTATCAAGAACGAATTCAAACCCAGCAGTCCGTCGATAAAAAATTTATTGTGGGGTTTCGTAACGGGTACGAAAAAAAATTGTTACATTGAAAATTTAAATTCCGGGATCTCCCGGGTGAATTGAATTTGTCGCGATTTGATTCAGGAGTTCGTCAACGGGGTCTTCAGTCGACCGAGCTGATGCTTCGTGACGGCACCGTTATCACGGGTATCGGCGAGCTCACTCGGGAATCCCCGAATTCGCGTTCCTTGGTACTTCAACCACCCTCGGACGGTACACCGTTCTATCTCACGACCATGTCGGTGGGCTCGTTGCTCAGAAAATTGGACGATCGACGTGTTACTTACCGGTTTGTAACGTCGTAACTTTCCCCCCAATGATTCGGGTCTCAAAACTGAATCGGGTCACGAAGGAAATAATATTTGTTTTTTTTTTAAATTGTTTTTTTTTTTTTTGCTTTTCGATGAAGACGTCAGGTTTTTCATTTCGACTCTCGAAAATCCATTTGAATCAAACATGTATAGATATTTTTTTCATCAGGTGGCTGTGCTTGGTATTTGGGGCAATTGGAATTGTAATCGGTGGAATAGTCGTTCGTCGTTACTGGCAAGAACGCGAAGAGCGAAGGTTGAACGAAGAACTGCAAGAGGCCCTTGCCGCTTCGCGAAGATCACGCAGACAGAGGGTACGCGACAAGGAACTCACCGAACAGGAACAATGCGTCGTGTGCCGGTCAAATCCCCGCGAAATAATTCTTCTACCCTGTGGACACGTCTGCCTCTGCGAGGATTGCTCCGATGACATACAAACGGATTGTCCGATATGTCGGGCTCCGATCGTGCAAAAAAGCGCGGCCTATATCGCATGAAACTTGCTTAAACGTGGCCGTTGAGAGCCGACGTTGAATAAAAATTATTTATCGATTACGATAAGATCTGTGATGTCAATTGTGAAATATATTGTGAATAAAATTTTTGTTATTGTTGAATCTATGGGTTTGACGTTAATTACCCCCTCCCCCACGCCGATTGATTTTGCAAATCAAGTTATATTTGTATATATACAGTATTCGATATTCTTTCATTGTGCTTGGTGACTAATTACCCGAATTTATATAGTGTCAACAATTATTGTAATCAACGATGTGTTTCTCGAAAAAAAAAAACTTTCGAAAGAAAAAAGATTCGAAAGAAAAAAAGAATATTAATCACGTAATAAAAAAAAACAAATAATTTCCGTTCTCTCCGCGATCGCAGCTAGAGCGAAAAAGATATCAGGAGAACATGAGAGCGAAGAGGTAAACGTCGAAAATAAATGTTGGTTCTCTCCGATCGCAATAGGAGTGGAAAAAGCATCAGGAGAACATGAGAGCGAAGAGTTAAAACGTCAAAAATAAATTTTGGTCCTCTCCGATCGCAACAGAAGTAGAAAAAGTATCAGGAGAACATGAAGAGCGAAGAGGTAAACGTCAAAAATAAATTTTGGTTCTCTCCGATCGCAACAGAAGTAGAAAAAGTATCAGGAGAACATGAAGAGCGAAGAGGTAAACGTCAAAAATAAATTTTGGTCCTCTCCGGATCGCAATAGGAGTAGAAAAAGCATCAGGAGAACATGAAGAGCGAAGAGGTAAACGTCAAAAATAAATTTTGGTCCTCTCCGAATCGCAACAGAAGTGGAAAAAGTATCAGGAGAACATGAGAGCGACGAGGTAAACGTCGAAAATCAAAATGAATAAAAAAAACATTAGAAATATAGTTAAAAAAATTGTATTTATTATTATTTTTTTTTTTTTTCAATCATTCAACGTGTTGCATACATTTTTTTACATATCCATCAAACTATATATTAAACTGAAAACTAGACACTTGGAGTAATCGCGAATGATTGGATCTAATATATATATATATATATGTTGGTGTGTGTATATCACTCGACGATAATTGCGGAATTTTTTCTCATTCGGCGAACAAAGAGGGTCGTCGATGGAGTGAGAAAACGATTAAAAATCACGCGCGTGATATTTTCTTCACGTTCAACGTTATTCCATTGGCCGGTGCTGTGAATATCGAACGCGTGCTCACACCGTTTTTCCATTCATCATTGTTGAGGGATACTTCGTGATCGCGCAGCACCGTTATCAGTCCAACACTGGTCAGCAGCATTCCAATACGAAGACCTTGAAGTGGAAAACGTAAAAAAAAACGAGAAAAACGAAAAAATTATAATAATATGAATTATGAATGAATGAACGATTTAAGGCAAAACTCTCATCGAGCGAAAAATCTTCGTTTCGTTTTTTTTTTTTTGCATTTTCGGAAAGAAAAGCTTTACAAAATTTTGTTCCTGAAAATTATCTTTAATCTGTTGAGTCGGAAAAAAAATTATTGAATTTTGGAGGGCCGTCACATGTCTCTTTAATGAGTATTAAAAAAAAAAAAGATTCAGCTTCTAAAAATAATAATAATAAAAAAAAAACGAATAATATTTCACCTATGCAAGATCTGGGACCTTCGCCGAAGGGCATGAAGGTGAAAGGTTTGATGTCGTTTTTTCGTTCGTCGCTGAATCTATCGGGATCGTAAACTTCGGGATTGCAATGATGTTTGGGATCCATGTGGGGACCCGGAAGACCGACGTAAATCACGGTTCCCTCTTCCACGACCAATTGGGTACCCGGAATCTTGTAATCCCGATTGGCCACCCGATCGATCAACGGCGCAGGCGGATAAATCCTCAGAGTCTCGTTTATCACCGCAATGAGATAATTCATTTGTTGTATCGACTCGTACGTCGGATTTTTCGACTCGTCCAGATGATCGATTATGTCGCGTCTCACGCGTTCTTGTATTTCCGGATTTTTCGCGAGCTCCCACAGTGCAAACGCTATCGTGGTTGAACTCGTCTCGAGGCCAGCGACGAAGAACAATGCCGATTGAGCCACCAGGGTATCGCCGTTGAGTTCTGCAAATTGAAAAAAAAAAAAAAAAACACAAAAATTATTCGTGTATGAAATATTCGGTAAACTAACTTTATTTTTTTTTAGTTCTAACTTTTGAACGTAGGTTCAGATGGCTTTGAACTTGTTACAATTATCTGTAATAAAAATGTTGTTGATGTATGCGTCATGTTTTTTTTTTAACCGCGTCTAGAAAAGAAACTTCGAAAATCGGCAAAATCGCGTGTATAAAGCCTTAAACGGGTTTGAATTGAAAAATCGGTACTAACCAAAACCGCCAGTTTCGGTCTTCTCGTGCTTGAGCTTGAGCAGCGCATCGATCATGTCACCGCGTTCGAATTTGCCGCTCTCGCGACTGTCCATGGACGACCAAAAAATTTTTCTGAAGTAATCCGTGTGGGGACCGAGCAACGAACCACCGAAATAATTCGTCAATTTCGGAAAGAAGAAGGTCAGGAAAAGCTGTATCGTTCGGAGGAAGGTCATTACGAAGGGATAACGACCTTCGAACATGGTAACAAACCGACAAGGTTAGTCAACGAATGATTGAATCATCAATGGCAAAAAAAAAAAATTAATTACTTCAATTAACGGGTTCGGGCTCGATAAATCGGAACGAGCAATGTTCGGAAAGGCCGAAATTCGGAACGTCCAATGTTCGGAACGGCCGATGCTCGGATTGGTCGAGATTCGGAATACGTATGTATATAGGTATAGTTGGCGTACCTCGTTCGCCAGCCGCGAGACTACATTCCCCGACTTTCGAGCTTTCCCACGCGTAAACCATCAATGGTAGATATATGCCGTCGCGGACTTTTTCGTAGGAAATTTAATTTTCCACAAAATTGTTCGTGTAAACTTTTGGTCTGTATAGCGTTGTTTAGCCAGCGTTTGGACAGGAAGGTGAAAACGTATTGAATGAATGAATATATTTTTATCTTCCTGTCCAAACGCTGGCTAAACAACGCTATATAGACCAAAAGTTTACATGAACAATGTTGTAGAGAATTAAATTTCCTACGAAAAAGTCCGCGACGGCATATATCTAACGTTGATGGTTTACGCGTGGGAAAGCTCGAAAGTCGGGCTATGTAGTCTCGCGGCTGGCGAACGAGGTACGCCAACTATACCTATATACATACGTATTCCGAATCTCGACCAATCCGAGCATCGGCCGTTCCGAACATCGGACGTTCCGAAATTCGGCCTTTCCGAACATTGCTCCTTCCGAATTTCAAGTCCAATCGGTGACGACGCAACGGTTTGAAATAAAAAAGAAGAAAAAACAACAACAACAACGTGCTTCTGACATAAAATTCGGGCGGTGGATCGCGAAAGGAATCCGTCCTAACGCCAAACGCCAACGAAGATATGACGTCGGTGGTGTAACGATTGCCCGCGTCTTTGAAATCCAAACTTCCCTGACCCTCCGCGAAACTCGAATCCATATAATTTTTCAACGAATCGGCCGATTCGAGCATCAATCCGAACAGACTCTTCAACTTTCCGCTCGTGAAAGTCGGTGACAATTTTGTTCTCAGATAACGCCATTGTGGACTCTTGATGGAAAACAATCCGCGACTGCCCACGAGATCGTTGGACGTGTCCGGTGAGGCGAAAAAACGATCGGAAAACACATTGAAATCCTTGACCAGCACCTGTTTTATTATTTCGGGCGAACGCAGAAGCAAATACGGTTTGTGCATTATGTAAAATCCAACGAACGGTGCATCGTCATCGGCTTCGCGATACAAACGTCCGAGAAGATAACCCGGAGCTATTCTCATGAGAATGGCGTCTTTGAAATTGCCGAAAAAAATGTTTGTCGACAGACTCGGTATTCCACGTCTTTGCCAATAACCGTGTTTCCATTTTGCCCAAATGTAAAAAATTCCCACGGCAACTATCGTCCATGTAACGAATAACGATAACCACGATTCGAACATTTTTCGTCCTGATTTTCCGGAAATTGTAATTTTTACGATTATTTTTTTATTGGAAGCTTTTTTGTGTATATGAAAATTTGGGAAAATTTCGAACGTTTTGATAAATGTTTCGTCGTCGTAAACGTTTTTCGATCCCAGTCGCGTCGAAGCGTCGGTATCTACTGACCCGCACGGTCATTCATTGGCGATCGTTTTGACGCGCAGATATGTTATTTTTTTTTTTTTTTATTGTTTTTATTTTTCATTATCTCAACGACTCATCGCGGCGTAAAAAAAAAAAACCGGGGCGAAAAAAATGATTTTGCACGAGTGAGGAATGTGGATGTGCGTTATCGCTTGGTTGTTCGTCCAATATGACTTGCGTATTATTCGTAATTTATTTCGCGCGGTTTTTGCGTTGTCATATACGTGGTACGTTATTAAATCTGTCCTTGTGGGAGTTGAGGGAGGATTCGAAATAGGTGTTTCCAAAAGTTTCCACTCGATACTTTTACCGCAGGTTTTTTCTATTCTTGAAAAAGCGTTTTTTTTTTTTTTTTTTTTCAATTTTTCATGATTTTATTCTCCAAGATGTTTTATTGGGGTGGACCTCGATGGAGGTTTTTCTTAGAAGTGATCTTCAAACACATCGCGGTGACCTAAAAACAAAAATGACAACATAAAAAAAAAAGTTTTTGACCCCCCTCCCGCAGATTAAACAGTGTTCACTACATTTTTTTATTTTTGCTCACACCATTGAGTGAGATATCTTTGGATAGGTCTCCTCGAATGCAACAAACAATGTCCTGAGACCTTTCCATTTCAACCCTTGAGTCATGAGATATTTGCTTTCAAAGTCGTTGTCAGAGTGTGTGTGCCCTCCCCCTCTAACTTTTAAACTATCGACGGAAAAAATGTGAAAAAATTCCAAAATATAGCTTTTAATTAGTTCATCGAATCAAAATTATTACGAACACTGGTAGCAAAAATAGTTTACGAAAAATAAAATAATAACTAACTAAAATTTATTTAGTGCAACTGTCGCGCACGATATTTGAGAAAATCCCGATAACCGATGGACTTGACATTTTAACGGAATGCAGATTACACATTCTCTTATCTCTCAATGAACGGATAAAATGGTAATCCGTCTCAACATCGCTGATTAGGATACCGTTAATTTTTTTTTGTTTTCTTTTTTTTACATTTTTCATTCGCATTCGGAGCGTTCGCAGTCGTGGATTTCGTTGTTTTTTTTTTCATGACATCAGTGTCCAAGGTTTTCGGTGAGTTGCTATTTTCAACGATGATAATCTCGGGGTACACGATTGTCCGGAGAAAAAATGAAAAAAATTTCCTCTCTCTCGTCAACATATTTTTGTCCGTGTGCAAACATCCCGTGATAATTTCACTCCGACAAAATTATTCAATTTTTTTGTGCGATGTTCGAGAAGCTTTCTTTTTTTTCTTTTTAATTTTACTTCTTCGTAAAGAGAAAGCTTTGTGATGGTCCGAAATTTTTTTTTTTCATCGAAATCTCGATTGATGGTCAATAGGTTCAAAAATGTTTCAAAACGTTCGGGAAACACACATTGTTCATTTTTTTTCTTTCTTTACTTTATTTAATTTATTTTCGTTTGCTTATGATACATGGACAACGTGTACTGGTCGACGAATCCGATGAATTATTCGAATGAAAAATATGAGCATGACAATGAATATATATATTATTTTTAATTTGTCCAACGGACAATTCATTCGGCTTTGCGAATAAATGCAATTGATATTTGTCAAAGATCGATGAAGTTGGTTACGAATTTGTCCAACGATGACAGACTTGGGGGATTAATAAAAAATAAAAAAAGACAATTCGACAAATTATCGCGATTTAGATTGTGTAGCCTCTTGCTTTTGCATCTTTGTCGATGTTCAATGATGTTTTTTTTTTTTTTTTTTTTTTTGAAAAAAACGAAGATCGATCATCTGACGATTTTTTTGAAATCCAAAAGTATGCCGTTCGCAGCTGCGGTGAAGGTCGATCGGGAATCCAGGGTGCTGACATTTTCCGCACGTTGTGACAATTCGTATTCACGTAGAACCATCGCTATGACGATTTTAGCGTGAAGCTGACCGACCTTCATGCCTAAAAAGAATATTAATATTAATATATATATATTTCTATATATTATTTTTCGTTATATGATGTTTTACAAATTTACAAATGGCAACACCCTGTATGTTTGCATTAAATTGCCAAGCACATTGTCGTTGTAAGTCAAATGATAATTTTGTGGTAGCTGTGATGGAGTTGCTCACCAACGCACATCCTGGGACCGATTCCAAATGGTATGTAAGCCTCGCTGACTTTGTTGCCTTCGCTAAAACGTTCGGGATTGTATTCTTGTGGCTTGTCGAAGAATCTCGCTTCTTCCTGAAGACCGTACAGCGATATGTAAATTGGGGTGCCTTTTTCCAGAACTATGTTCGTGCCGGGAATCTACAATGATAATAATATATTATTATTATTATTTTTTCAACCGATCGTTCGGTTTTTCATCGATCAATTTCGGATTTTTCGAGGCAATGGTTTTTTTATATACGCGAAAAAATTTTATTTCATTCAAATTCTTTAATTTTTTAAATTTTTGTTTTTGGATTCCATCAACGATTTGGAATATTTTAAGCTTTAAAGAATTGTGGAATTCGAAAAATTGTCAAAGTCACGAAATTTTACAGCCGTTTTTTTTTCACAATTCACTATTTCGAACCTCGTGAAAGTTCTAACTTTTGAACGAAGGTTCAGATGGCTTTGAAATTCATTGCAACATATTCTTAGTATCAACACTTATCGTGTGAACCACGGAAACCCAAAATTTCAATGACACAAAAAAATATAAAAAATTGAATGAAAATGAAAAAAAAAAAAAAAAAAAATGAACGTCCGATGAACTTACATTGTAATCCTCGCGAGTGTATCTGTCGATGGTGGACACCGGAGGATGAAGACGAATGCCCTCGGCGAGTGCCTGATCGAGATACTTCATGTCGCCAAAAGCGTCGTAAGTCAAACCGTGTTTGGCGATAGATTTCTCGATGTCCTCGCGAACGCGCTTTTGATATTCCGGATGCAACGCCAATTCCATGAGGGTGAAACTCACCGTGGTCGAGCTCGACTCGAAACCCGAAAAAAACGTTCCCGATTGATACAACAAATTTTCACCCTCGAATTCTGCAAAACGAAAAAAAAAAAAAAAAAAAAAAAAATAAGAAAGAACAAAAATTCGATAAACGTTATATTTCGACGTTCGATGTCGCAATTGAATTGGGAATAATCGAATCCAGTCTTGAATTGACAGCTGGCTGATTGACGAGGGACGATTATTCAATTGGAAGTAAAAAAACAATTTTTCATAAATTAAAAAAAATGTATTCTTTATTTATTTTTTTTATTTATTAAAAATTGTTTTTATACTTCTTCCGGACGATGAAGATATCTCATATTGACTCACAAATTCTTGATTCTCGCGTCGGTAATAAATAATAATAACTCACTGTAAACGTCGTTCTGCTCGCCATTCTTCAATTGCACGAGGGAATCGATGAAGTCACCTCTCTTGGCTCCGCTCGCCTCGCGTTTCTCAACCGCCGTCCAAAAAACTTTTCGCACGAATTTCGAATTGAATAGCATCGGCGAACCTATCAATTCGACCAATTCCGGCATGAAGAAAACCGTCACGAGAGCCACCATTCTTTTGAAACCGTGAAAGAATTCCATGACTGTGGAAAAAAAATTCAATCGTAAAACCGTGAAATAATTTCCAACAGAAGTTTAATTTGAGAAAAAAAAAACACCGAGAAATTTACATCCAAAAGTTAAAATATTCGGAAAGACAGTTGAATTTGAAGAAAAAACCAAGAAATTTACATCCAAAAGTTGAAATAATCACGAAAGACGGTGAATTTGTGAAAAAAACCGCAAAACTCAAATCCAAACGTTGAAATGATTGGAAAATCAGTTGAAAAAAAAAAAAAAAAATAAGAAACTTCAAAATCCAAACGTCGAAACGATTAAACCAAAAAAGACAAAAAAAAAAAGAAATCACGCCGACAACAATGCCACACATTAAAAAAAAAATCATACCCGCTTTGGTGAATTCCGTGTTCGGATAATTGAACGAATCCATTTTGGTTCCAAGCGCCACACTGGCTATAAGATCGGTCGCGTATTTGTAACTCAATTCCTGCGCATCCACGACTTTCACACCCTCGTCGTTGGCCCGTTGAGCTTGCAAAAATTGCATCATCGGTTCGCCGGTTTCCAACATGAGCGGAAACATTTCACGAAGTTTGCCACGCGTAAGCGTGGGCGATATCTTCGATCTCAAATACTTCCAAGCCGGATTCTTCAAACCGAAAAGATTCTTCATGCCAATGCTGTCCTTCTGTTGCGAACCCGCGAAATGACGATCCGAAAAATTTTCAAAATCCCGTATCATTATTTGTTTTATGATTTCCGGATCGCGTAGCAATATGCAGGGTTTGTGAAATATGTAAAAACCGAGATAGGGCGCATCGGTTGTCGCGGCTTTGTGCAAAAGTCCGAGATGCCATCCGGGTGCGGTGCGAAACAATATGGCGTCTTTGAAATTGCCGAATATAATGTCGTATGATGACAATTGTTCGACCCCACGACGTTTCCAATAATTCAATTTGTAACGCGCGTAAATCCACAGTAGCAAAATAATCGATGTCATCGCGATCAAGGTCACGGCCATGGAAAATTCGGTCAGTTTGAATGCCATTGTAAAATGGTGAATGGTGTTTATATATATCTATATATTTACATATATATAAATATATATATATATAATACACGCGTGTACAACGCGATTCCGGGCCAAAACGATTCTGCAATCTCGCTGGTCGTACCGCGACATATTTATACCTCGGACATTCAGGGTAACACACACCTCTGCCTCGCCGAAGAGCCTACACGTTCGCTAATTTCAACTCGACGGGGCACTTAATTGTGTGTGTGTGTGGTTTCTTTTTTTTTTTGTCCGGCTCTCGTCACGAGTGCAGATAATGATTTAAATTGTTCGTTCTAACGCAGATAACGCGTTTCTCACTCCCTCTGTGTGTCTGTGTGTGTGTGTGTGTGTGTGTGCAATAAAATAAATCGATCATCATCGAACAACCGATGATGGTTAATTGTTTCATCGTGAATTAGAACCGTTTACCCTTTGAATGAAATTTCCACATTATTGTTGATAAATATTTGTGAGAAAACAAAAAAACAAAAAAAAAAAAAACAACGGTAATTCGAAATACGACGATTAATGACTTTTTTTTCTTTTTTTTTTTTTTTTGCTTCGTCGGGAGTGCGGATAATGATTTAAATTGCTCGTTCCAACGCGGATAACACGCGTTTATTTTTTTTCACTCCGCGCGTCTCTGTGAATGAAACAAATAAAACGAATCGATATAATCATCGAACGCGACGATCGATAATCAAATTGTTACATGTGTGTGTTCGGAAATATTATTGTGATGAAAAAAAAAATATTGTTCGAAATACGACGATTATTTTCGGTCGTAAATTTTCTTGGCGCGTCATTTGAAAATCTTTTTAAAAAAAAAATTGAAATTTAAAAAAATAAAACATTTTTTATCAGATTAGATTGAAAAAAAAAAAAAAAAAACATTCGAAGAGACGAAGATTTAGAAAAAATAATGATAATAAAATAAAAACGTATCGATAATTCGTCGATGAAAATTCATAATAATAATAATAATAATAATAATAATAATAATAATAATAATAATAATAATAATAATAATAATAATGAATAATGAAAGAATTGAGGAGACAAGAAAAAATAGTGTCCATTTTGGACACTAGTTTTTTTCTTTTCAGGAAACAATGTAACACACAACGTAGTAGCATAAATGATTATCAATGATCTCATTGAAAGCGTTTAAAACTCACTGATAAGCTGATAAACGAGTTAACGAATACATCACGATATTCTTATTACAACCCTTCTTCGATTAAACAAACGGGTGAGGTCGACCGCGGTGCGATAACCCAATCGCCATCGCCTTGTCCTCACTCTCGAGTGCTAATTTTTGTTTCACGCCCGGGTTTTATTGTCTATCCGATTTTTGCACGTTTTCACATTATTGCCACGATTTACTCGCTCGAACAATGATAATGAATAATAATGTCACTTTCCTCAACTTCATTCAACTCGACTATCTGACTTGTTTATGATTTTTTTTTTTTTTTTGTTTCCCGTCGACGGTTCATGTATAAATTCATTGTTACACGTTACACCGGCGTAACGAATTCAATTGTTAATTACGGTATCCTCGCGGTGCATGGACAAAGTTTTTCCGCGTTCGCCTTTCAAACCCAACGACGATTCAATTATTGTGACGTTTGAAACATATTATGGGAATTCGTTGGAATGATTATTGGTTTACCAGTGTGTGACACACGGTCCTAAAATTTAATAATTTTTTATTAGAGACGCGACGAAATTAGCTGTAAAACTCAGCCGATTTTTCGAATTTCCCGATGCAATTTTTCAGCAAATACTTTTCTCAATAGTTCTTCTTTCCGCAATAGCGAAAAAAAAAAAAAAGAATCCATATTTTTTTTTTCCAAATTTTTGCATTTTCGTGAAGCGTTGCGGAAATCCTCGGGAAATTCTACCTTATCGGTAATGCGGGAAAAAAAAAAAACTATTACGAATAATCAGTTTGATGCGCATCGATGATTCATCGGTCTTAACCAATTTGCGGAAACACGAAGAATGCCAGTAATGATTGCCCATACTCACCGAATCAATAAAATACACACACATATATACATATATATCGACTTAAATATCTATGTAAGTCGATAATCTGCGTCATCATACTGTGATGGGAATAGTTTCGTGATTCGGTATGATTGTGTCTCGCGCGACTCATCATCAATCGTCAAACACGGAAAAAATTGAGGCAGAATCTTGCTTCAGAAGTCACAAAAAATATCGATGTTTTTTTTGCTTCCTCATAGAGTAAGCTTTGTTTTCGTGAAACATTTTTTTTTTTTTTTCGAGACGTGTTCGTTAAAACGTGTTCAGAATGTTCCAAAAAATGATCGCACCATAGTTCCATGGTTTTCATAGTTCCTCACAGAGGAAAAGCTTTGGCAAATGTGTAGAATGAGAAAGCCATGTGCAAGGTTCTACTTTTTTTTTTCATTGCTTGTATCTATTCCCGATGTACCTAAAAATTTATTAAATTTCAACATGCTCGTTTGAATTTTTTCGATGGTTTATTTCGTGAATCGAGATTCATTTGACGGTTTTCTGCAATGTATAATGTTATAAATTAATAAATGTGACAATAAAAGAGAAGTTGACAATCATAATCGTCAACTGGAGGCCCGATAGAACTGGGCGTACATCGGCTGCATAAAAAAAAATATGATCACTCACCGGTTCCACGAAAAAATAAATATATATATACTCAATGAATTGTCATTATTTTTTGTTTTGTTTCAATATCGGAGTATCTAATCAACGTGGAATTCCCGTGACCCTGAGCAATAATGTGGGTCAGCCTTGAGCAATATTTTTATATATTTTTTTTTCTTTTTTTTTTCCCCCCCATCGTGAATAATATCGCAGCAATGTGTTTATCGTTATCATAATTTTGACACGTGGCAACGATAATCCGACAAACATTTTATGAGAATAAAAAATATATATATCATAAGTTGAATGTAGAGTTGTTGTGGTTGTTCGGTTGATTCGTTCGAATTTTTCGAGTTTTTCCAAGAATGACGATTTCTTCAACTTGATTAGGAAGCGGATTAAAAAGAAGAAAAAAAAATAGTCACACACAGGAGTCTGTGATCGATGGAAGAATCCGTCCCCCATAATTCATCATTGGAGATTGCATTTATTTCGTTTTAATCTATGGTACATGTATTTATACATTACACAGACATATCGATACAATATTAAACATCTCGACTTGTTTATTAATAATTAAACGTTCATCGACACGCGAGAACACATCCGTGAAGATTTATCATCGCCTTAATTCTTAGCTATACAGTAAACAATATACAGACGTAACGATCTTACGTTTTATTTTTTTTTTGTTTTTCGTTATTCTCAATTATTTTTATTCCCGCGACTCGTCGCTCGCACTGCGCGCTCTCTCTCTCTCTCTCTCTAAATGTTTCTCTCACGTTACGCTATCATCGACAATCTTCCTCTCATCGATATTCAATGCGCACGGAAACAGTCAATTATAACCAAAAAAAATATATATATTTAAAAAAAAAAAACCATCGCCGTTATAAAATTGCCGTTTCTTTGTCCTCGATCTTCACCTCAAAACTTTGTTCTCTCAGAGTTCAACAAAATCAACGTCAAAATTAAACGGTTCATCGATCCCGCACGATCGTTTCTTCGATAAACTGTTTTTTTTTCCCATCGTTGAACAATTATAAAAAAAAAATAATAATACTATACCTACAATAATAATGGCCAAAGTGATTGGAAAAGGAGGAAAAAAAAAGCCGTTGAAAAACACTAGTCGTGCGTCACAAAAAATTACGATTCGTTCTCCGGGGAAAAAAAAAGGTAAATAAATAAGGAGCCTCGCGACTGACTAGCGAGCAATTGGAGAGCTCAAAAAAAAAAGGAAAAAAAAACCGTTCATCGCCATCTTCTTTCGCTGTCGTTCCACAATTTTTCTTTACATAACTAACCACTCAATCGTCTCATACGTTTTTTCATGTGCGTCAAAGAAAAAATTGAATTTTAATGAAAAAAAAAAAAAAAAAAAAAAAAAACAATGAACGTCCAATTAAACCTACGAAGGGATCTTGTTTGGAATGTGTTTGATTGGGCTATTGGGCGATTCTATAGATCATTCTTAAGAGCTAGCAAATTTTTTTTCGCTAACGCGTTAATTACGATGAGGAATAATGGAGATTGAGGCGAAGGATGTCGAAGAAAAATAATAATAAGAAGAAGAAGAAGAAGAAGAAGAAGAAGACGATGACAGATCGAACGTGATGACTTTGCGACGACGTAATTTATTTCGGCTGATTATCTTGTTGATTTTGTTGTTGTTGCTGCTGTTGCTGCTGCTGCTGTTGTTGTTGCTGCTGCTGTTGTTGTTGTTGTTGAGCATGTTGCTGAGCCTGTTGTTGCTGCTGATGCACACCATGGGCGATAGTCTGGAGTCTAACTTGACTAGGACCTGGACTGGCTCGCGCGCTCGTTACGATCGGTTTGCCCTGAACCGAAGAACCCGTCTGTCTCAACTGTGGACTGCTCGCCGCGACCACTTGTATGGTTTGTTTGAGCGATCCGGAAGCGACTGGAATAACACGAGTCTGCAGAGGCGACTTTGCGAGAACGACTTGACCCGGTTGGGACACGTTTTGACCCGTCGATACCTGTTATCATTGAAATATCATGAAAAAAAAATTCATTCCCAGATTCATTGTCAAACGGATAACGCGGTAACAACGTGGACGGAACACGAAAAATCGTTTCAATCGTTTATCCAAAATCGAAAGTGACCGGGATCGAGAAATAACGAATTGTGAATTTTTTTTTTTTTTTTTTATTACGGTACCGCGATATGTCGATAAGCAGATACGATGTAGACGTGTCACTTTGTCACTTATATTCGCTTTTAAAAATGATGACGGGTGTCTCAAGTTTAATTGGATTAAAAAAAAAAATTAAAAAAAAAAACAATGATCATTTTTTTGTTTTTACGTTAATTCGCATCGGCGTTCAAATGATATCGATTAAAATTAATCGAAACAATGATGTCCCGAACAATTCGTTCGAACAATCATTCACAAACAATTGCAATTGGCAAAAGAAAAAAAAAACACGTGTAACTTCTTTTTCGATTTGAACCTACGAATCCGTTAGTTAATTCGGAGCTATCTGCTCCAGGCTTGGCATGGGTTTCAATGGGTTTCAAAAAATAAAAAACAACAACAAAAAAAAAACAACAACAAAAAATTCACTCACGTGTGCAAACTGTTGCATTCCCGACGGTTGAACGTGTTTCATAACTTGATGTATCTGTTGAACGGTCATTGTAGCGGGTATGGATTTTTGTTGTACGATTAATTGCGTCTGTACGCCGGTTTTGGCGGCCACGTGAGCGGCCATTTGTGCGACTTTTTGTCCGGGCAATTTTCTTTGGGCCAAAATTTGCGGATGCAGAGCCAATTGACGTATCTGTTGGGGCGTTGCGGCTCTTACACCCGCGACATTTGCGGTTTTCACGAGAGTGGCCACGGGATTGCCACCGGACGACGTTCCAGCCTGTTGCACCTGAAGACCCGCTTGGGCGAACAGTTGAGCGGGTGTCAGACCCGTCTGTCCGCCAACTTGAACCTGTCCGACCTTTCCTTGCTGCTGCTGCTGTTGCTGTTGCTGCTGCTGTTGCTGAAGAGCCGCTTGACGCTTTATCAGCGTGGCCATCTCGCTTTCCGAAACCGTACGAGCCACGGTCTGTTTTCCCACTGATCCCTGACTCACCGCGGCCCCCGTCACACCTTGCTGCTGCTTCATCAGAGCCGCGCGTTGCTGAGCCGTAGCCGCGGAAACCGCGACCGACAATTTTTGTCCCCCACCCGCCGATTGTGTCTGTTGCAAAACTTTCAAATGCTGTTGTCGCAATTGCAAAACTTGTTGCTGACGATAATACTGGACTTGAGCGGGTGTTAGAGTTTTGCTGCCCGATGCCGTGGACATTGTCACACCTACGATGCCTTTTTGCGTTACTGAACCCGGATTTTGCACGGCAGTTACCAAATTTGCCGTTGCAATGCGTTGTGCCGCTTGAAGATTGGCCACGCTCACGACCGTCGAACTTCCACGGGGGTCTTGCATCGTCAGTGTGCCGCTTGTACGTGCGGTTTTTAACGTTGATGCTATTACGTTTGTGTTGCTGGTCGATGAAGACGTGTTTGTCGATGTTGTGGTTTTCAAGGTCGTTGGGGCGGACGACGAGGCGGTTATTTGTGACGAGTGAGGCTGCTGGGGAGTTGTCGGGGTTGTCGAAGATATTTGCTGTGGCTGCTGCTGCTGCTGCGACTGTTGCGACTGTGGAACAGCGTGGACTTGTTGTTGTTGTTGTTGTTGTTGTTGTTGTTGTTGTTGTTGTTGTTGCTGCTGCTGCTGTTGTTCTGGGGTCAGTACAGCCGCCACAACGTTTTTCAATTTTTCTTTGGCTATTCTCTCGGCTCGACGTGTCGCCACGTCTATCGGTGCCAATGGATTGTCGTACTGAATTCCACACTCCGCAAGTACAGCCGCGTGCTTCGGATTCTTCATCAATGGATTAACGAGAAGCTGTTTCACCGTTTGCGTGCGTTTGTTCGATACGGATTTAATCGTGTCGAATCTTTGACAACACATCAGGGTGAACGAATTGTTTTTGTCCTGATTGTAGAGCTGTGACGTTCGCATTGGACGGTTGGTCTTGCTTTGTTGCTGTGGATTTGAAGATTTTGTGGTTGGTGATAAAAAAAAAACAAATGTCAACATCATTCAACAATATTGATAAATATATTCCACTCCAGTCACATTCCAAAAAAATCGAAAAATGTTGTCAAAAAAAAAACAAATGAATGAATGAATGAATAATCCAATCGAAAAAATGTTGTTAAGAACAAGCAACTTTTTTTCTCGATTGAATATAACAATAATGATAATTACCTCAGCAACTTGGGGCAATTTGTAAACGCCTTTCTGCTTCTTTTGCTTCTTGGGTGTGGTGTCGTACAGTAATTTGCCCTCCTCTCGGGGAACGATCACGGTTTCGTAACGACTACGGCACTGTTTGGGCGAACGATAAATTCTCGAAGTGTTGTTAACGATGTCGGCAACGAGATCCCAATTGGGGGTGTGACCGGGCGACAGAATAACGAGATTGAGAGCTAGTCCTTGATAAACTTGAATGGCTTGAAGAAGCGACCAATCCTCGTGTACCATCCAATCAAGCACGTGATCCTGATCGCTCGACGATCTCATGATCGTCGATGGTTTGACACCCGTTAACGGCATCGACGAACGCACTATCGGACGATATTTGTGAAGCTTCATGTCACGACGCATCTTAATAAGAGCCGGCGACGGACGATCGAACAACGAACGCGGAGCGTAAACCGATTCCTCTTTGTGTCTCATCTTTATCGGACGACGTCCTGTCGTGACACAAATCAATCGTTTTTTTTTTATTTTTTTTATTTTAATCACAAAATTTATCAAACAAATGTTTAAACCAACGAAAAATACGGAATAACAAAATTTCCTTTCTTTTTTTTTTTGTCAAACAAAAATTAAAGAAACGATAAAAGTCGTCTGTGACGATTTTTTTTTTTTTTGTAGATTTTTTTCAAAGTCTCACCGTCTCGGGATCCATCGGAAACCTCGACTCGGCTTCTCTTTTGTTCCTTCTTGACGTAAATCGGTGGCAACTGAGCCTCTGTCATCGGTGTAGAATCGTACAGGAAACCCAACGTATAATCAATGTAAACGTCGTTGTCCGAGGTTGGTGGAGTCGGTGGACACCACATCTGATTTTCGACGAAAAAAATTGTCAAATAATACATTTTTTTTTATTTTTTTACTTTCGCTTTCAGGAATTTCAAAGAGGCTGAGTTGCATTGAAAAATTGGTTATTTTTTTTTTCCGGACATGATCGATTTAAAATCCATTTTTATCGTGATGAAATACCTAATTTTTCAAGGTCACTCAACCCCCCCCTCAACAAGATTGAAGATTTAAAAATACAAATATAATAGTTAATGAAAAAACAAAAAACAAAAATATATGTATTTATGTATGTTTCAATGTACTAACCGGCATTTGTTCCATGGTGCTATCTGATAACCATATCTGGAAGACAGCAAAGTGCGTTCGATGAGTTTTACGTTGTTGTTGTTTTGTTGTTTTTTTTTTTAATCCATTTTTTTTTAACCGACCCCCCGAAATGACGATAAAGAAATTGTTTCAAGGTGGCAATAATAAAAATACTGATTCATTTTGAATGGCTCTATCCGTGTTGTAGCCAATTAACTGGAATTTAGTTAAATACGACTTACCTATCGACGTGTTAAAAGTAGTAACAACGAACCGAAAAAAATCAGCACCGAATATTTATATATGTATATTTACTTTTTTGTTTCTGTTCGATAATGAATAAAGTTAATCCGTGTTCAGTCGTCGTTAGTTTTAACAGAATAATAATTTTAGAAAAATAATCATTATTATTGTTTTGCATCAATGCGAGAACAATAGTTTAATTAAAAATTATGCAATTCTTACCGAGTTTTGTTAAAATTGTGATTTTCGTGAATATATTTGACAATCGAACGATCCAAGAATATTATTTTCAAATAGCTCACCGACGACCGATCGGATTGACTTTATAAAATAACGTAACAGCAGCTTATTTTTTAAATGGACGTGAAGGATTGATTAATTGTAAAATTCCGGTGTGATCCGCCTTATTCATTCAAAGGCTCAATTGAAAATATTTTGGTAATCGTCTACGACCTATTCGATCAAATTTCCTAATTCAATCATCATTAAAAACTCATAATTTATATACATGTATTTGTATATGTATTATTTTTTTTTTTTTTTCGTTTTATCTCTCGGTTTATAATTTTTTAATTAATCAATCGTGCTCTCGAACGCAACACGCTCATTTATGTGCCTGCTTATATCTCGGCAGTCTCCAAGTTTGGAATGGCAAAGGCAGTGTTTTGGTGCCATTATCAATGTCGTTTTTTTCAGAAGTTTTTTTCAAAAAAATTATTTTCTTCATCAAAAATTATCTTTCCCCGAATAAATTCATCATTGTTATTTTTTTTTTTTCATTCATATTTTTTTTTCTTCTTTTTCTCTTTTTTTTTAACCAGTATTGTGCGGTCATGAAGGCCTTGCCACACCAAACTGACATTGGAAGAAAAATCATCATCGCTGTCGTATTAAAAACAAACCTCCAAACATAAACAAGCACACTGAGCCAAAATTTTGATCTTTGATAAAATAAAATGCTCTCAATCAACTCATTTTAATCTTGATTATTATTTTCGTTTTTTTTTTTTTTGCTTTTACTTTCTTATTGTTTTTTGTTTTTTTTTTTTCGTTATTATTCATTTGTTTTTCATTGGACACCAAAACGGAACTGAACCTTTGATTGAACACACTTGGAAACGCACCAAGAAATAAGTAAAACACATTTGTTATTTTTTTTTTTTTTCATAATTTTTTTTTTCTTTTTAATTTTATTTTCCACTTTAATTTCATAGCAAGGAATATCCTGTTTGTTTTTGTTTTTCTTCACTTCCTCAGTCGTGAAACACACGCATTCGCATCATACAAAAAATTCAGTCACACAACTTAACGTTTAAATCGCATTACATGGGTATCGAAGTGTTTTTCGGTGATTAAACGGGCTGCTACATATACATATACATATTCATATATTCATATATATATATATATATGTATATAATTTGTGACTTGATTTAAGAGTCGCTGAGACGCGAACGTGAAAAAAAAAATGGCTCGTTCATTCCCAAAACCTACGGGGGTTTTATTTTTTCTTTTTTTTCTTTTTCATTTTTAATTCAATTATTTTTTCACTTTTTCTTGCTTTCGCGTTACGAGATCATCACCCCTAATATACGCATTATTAGCAGCAGCGGGATCAGCAGTAGCAGCAGGTTCGATCGTTAATTAAACAGCGAATCATAATTCAACAATAATAACAACGAACAATCTACGAATTCGCGCGTGTGACACACGCCCATCGAGTTGGATTTTAACTTGCGAAACTTTTTTTCGTTTTTTTTTTCACATATTTACGTTTTTCTTTCGTCCTCTGTTTTTTTTCCGTTTTTTTTCTTCTTTCATTCGTTAAAAATCTAAACCTAATATAGTACAGTCATGAGTCTCGCTTATCAACGAAGTTATATTAAATTATATCGAACGAAACTTAGTGCACGGGGGGTGGGGGGGAGGCGTGGGGGTGGGGGGTAGGCCTGCACCGTCGATCAAACTTGTCTCCTTCGTCGGCTTAATTTTTCCCCCTTTATCCATTCTTTTTCCCGTTTTTTTTTTTTTTTTCAAACGTGGTATCGCTCGTTTGTTCTTCGTGGGGATGTCATGCGCGCATGCGCGTGGGCCGCGCCCCCTTCGCGCGCTCTCTCTCTCAAACTTTAGCTTCTCGAAAATATTTATATGTACAAAGATTGACAAAGTCCCGAGAAGAGCGTGTTTGAAAAAAAAACAAGACGAGCAACAACGCGCGTGGCGTATTTTTTTTTTTTTTTTTTTTTTTTCAAATTAATCAATTGATCCTTTCTTCTTTTTTTTAAGTCATCTTTTTTTAAGTCAAACGAGAAAGAAATAAGAACAATCATAAACAACGCAACAGCGATGATTTTTTTTTAGACCACGAAAATTCGATTGAAGAACCAACGTTTTTTTTTTTTTCTTGTTTTGTTTTTAAATAATGAGCAGACATTTAAATTGATAAATCACAGCATGAGAAATGAATGAAACAAATGGAAAAAAAGCTATGCAATCACTGGGTTCTCCTCCTCCTCCTTTTTTTATCATTCTATTCATTTTTACACAGGCAAACCACGAATTTACCGATAGTTTACGGGTTATGTGAACACTTTATCCCGTTCGCTATAAGTGCGGGAGAGAGAGAAAGAGGGGATAGTTAAAGTTTCTCGCTTGATTCTCTCTCGCTCTTCGCACCGGACACCGACAGTCGCTCTCGCTCGCTCGCGGGCAACGAGCGGCCTATAGCGCTTTCTCTCTCTCTCTCTCGTTTCGTGGCGAGCGCCATCTATCATTTTCTCCATCGTTCCGAGGTGAGCGGCCGCCGGGCACTCGTTCCTTCTCGCTCGCACTCACGGCGAAGATCGTAAAAAACCGAGAGAGAGACAGCAGGGAATCGTCTCAAACGCTGGTTTAACGGAGAAAGATAGAGAGAGAGTGAGTGAGAGGTTATCTTCTCCGGAGGCGTTTAACAGCGATTTTCGGTCGCTAAGAATTTACGTCTCGACAGGATCTCGATGACCCACCGCTCGCCGATCAAGACACCGAGCTGTTATTGACATTGACATTGACCTTGTCGTCCATCTTTTTCTTCTCTCCCTCCTCCTCCTCCCTCTGCTCCGCCATTTTAACAATTTTTTTCGTCGGTTGCGTTCGTGACTCATCATCGTCGAAAATCTCATCGATCTGCGGGTCGCAATCATTCACACCGGTCGTCAAATTTTTCGCTATCGATCCCAAACGCGTTCTCTTGCCGCATCTCCGTGAATTTCCAGCAGCACGACGACTAACCCCATCTTGCGACGATTCGTTTTCCGACTCGCTGTCGACTTCCGCGATGGACACGGATTTGGTATCATCGTCCGAAATTCTTTTCGCGCTCGTCGCGGCCGTGGTCGAGGTTCTCGTACGTCCGAGCGAATCCAACGTCAATATGGCAACGACCTTGGCCGTGCGTTGGGGTTTTTCGTTCGTTCGGTCGGACGACGAGTCGTCGTTGGTTTTCCCTCGTGAATCCGACGAACAAACGGCGTTACCGTTTGAATCGGTATCGGTCGATGATTCACGGTCAACAGCGATGTTGGACTCGTCGTTGATCATCGTCGTCGTCGTCGTCGTCGTCGAAGACTTTCTCGAGTTTCTCAATCGCGTTATCGACGCGTTCGAACCAATCCCACCGGATCCCGATCTCGTGACACGCGACGACGAATCGTCGACGTTCGTCAATGTCGACAATGTGTCCGTTTGTTTTTGTTGTGAAACAAGGTTCCCGTCGTCGGGATGAAAGGATGACGCTGCTGCTGCTGCTGCTGTTGCACATGCACCACCGTCGATCAAAGTTTTTTGCTTGGTCGTGGTCGCCGTTGTCGCAATTTTGTTTCTACGATGGCCCATCGACATCGATTGGGGCGTAACAAAACCGTTGTCCAAGCTTGATTTTGCGCTGCGAGTCGTTGGTCTGTTGTCGATCGACGACGACGACGACGACGACGACGAAGACGAAATTTTGCTCGTTATTTCCAACGATCGTGTTTTCGGACGTTCCACGTCGTCATTGTCCTCAATGTTTTCCACGATTTTTTCACAATTGTTCGACGATCGTGCAACGACGACGATCGGACAACACTTGATTTTTTTCAACGTTTCGACGATCGGCGAATCCGATCGTTTCGTCATCGATGACGTTGGTTTTTTGTAATTAATTTCGGTGGTTGTTTCGATGGTCGAAGAGTCCGTTGTGGTAGTGGCTGCTGCTGCACTGAGTCTCGTGGTTCGTCTGCCGTCGTGTGATTTACGTGTTAATTTTGTTTCAACGTCGTTACGACGCACGGACGACGAATCCGTGGCGACTGTGGACTTTGATCGACGAGTCACTACACCCGGATGTGGAGTGTCCGGTCGATGAAGCAACACACGTGGTTTCGACGTCAATTGAATTATCGTCGATGACGTTGAAATTGCGATTGACGATTCGCAACAATGTTTGTTCGATTCCGAACAATTGTTTTTCGCATTATCGTTAGTTTGTTCCGTTGATTCGATGATTTTCCACGAACGTTGAATTTCCATCGACGAAACGTCGACCATCTCGGTTTCTTCGGTCGTAGATCGTTCATTGTCCGTGAGATCTTTGATCATTCGTTCATGCGGAAACGTTTCGTCGTTGATCGACGAACAATTCGAAGCCTCAACTTTATCATCATCATCATCATTTACAACATTTTTCTGAATATCGAAAATTTTTTTCACGTTCGACGAACAAACGTTCGTCGTTTCTTCGTTGTGAATTTTATTTCTCGAACGTGTTGAGATTGTGAATTTTCGATTATTCGTTTTGTCGATTGTTTCGCAATAATTCGTCGTTTCGAATTTCGATTGTTTTTCGTCGTTCGATGTGATCGATTTTTGAGGTGCATCGTTTGATCGTCGATTGGCACGATTTATCGACGTGGTTTCGTTGGATTGTCGATTTCGACGATCGATCGTGGATTGTGAATTCGAATTTTCGTTCAACGCGTTGGATCGTCGTTCATTGGAATCGTACAAAATTGTTTCACAATCCAAATTCACTTGGTCCCTCGGTTCACGAATTTTTTCCACCATCGGACGTAATTCCAACAGGCTGTTCAATCGCGAATCTTCGATAAAACTTTCGTCAATATTTTTCATCGATAATTTCGCGTCCTCGTGATTGTCCAAATTTTTGTTAAATTCCGCGGACGATTTGTGAACGAATCTCGTGGTCGGGTGACTCGGCGTGCTGCTCGTTATTCTCGCGTCGTCTTCCATCACCACGGATTCACATTCGAATTTGTCATTCGTCCGGGTTTCGTCGACTATCGCGTCAAAATTCACGGTCGAACGTTTCACACCGACGAATTTCGTTGTACCACGTTTTTTTTGTTCGCCGGAAATTTTCGTGGTCACGTCCGAAAGAACGATTTTCAATTGTGGAGCTTCGGGTGCAATTATTGCCGCGTAATTCGTGGAAATTTCCGAATCGTCGTTTTTGATTTCGGGCGAGAAGGCGCACGATCTTTCGTGCTCGGCACTCTCGTCGCTTTGGGAAAGTTCCATGGTGCATGAAATTTCCGACATCTTTTCGGCTATCAATATTTCAACGTTGGAAATGTTGTTAACGGGCGGGGGATGAGAATAATTTGGGTCGCGACGGTCGGACGAAATTTCGGAGATTGTGTCACAACCGTTTGTGTCGGAGGACATGGTGAAATTTATTTTTCTTTGAGCGTCAGAAGAGCTTTCCGAATATTTTTCGTTCTCCTCTTTCTCGTCCTTTATTTTCATCTCCTTCTCTTCCGCAACTTTTTTCTCTTCATCCTCATCCTTTTCTTTCTGTTCTTCCTTTTCTTCATTTCCTTCTTTCTCTTCGTTCACTTTTTTCTCGTCCGTTAATTCATTCATTTCCATCTCTTTCTTCTCTTCATTTTCTTTCTTTTCTTCATTTTCTTCTTTCTCTTCCTTCACTTCCTTCACTTCCTTCTCTTCCTCAACATCATTCTCCCTCTTATCCTCACAATCACCATCGTTCGTTCCCACTTGAATCCCACATTCGCCCGAAACTTCCAAACAATTCGGTTGATCGTTGATCGACGACTCGGACTTTTCCACAATTTTCTCAACGCAAGCCGCCATCTTGTTCGGACTGGGCGATCTCGGCCGGACAAAACCATCGTCCGACATCTTTCTCACGCCTTTCGGACGACCCCTCACACCCCGACGTACAACAGCACGATTGCGAAAATTCGGTTTGACACCCGGCAAAATCGGACTTACGTCCAACGTCCACAAATTTATCTTCACATCGCCCCGTGATCTCGTACGCGGACTATTGATGTCCCAACGATTGTTACGTTCACTTGCATTCACATTCGCAAGTTTTTTACGTTTAGTCTTGAGGTTATTGTCGTTTATCGTTTCGTCGATTATTTCATCGGTGTTTGCATAATTTTCGTGTTCATCGTCGTCGGGTCGTTCCACGTCATCGTTCTCATCGTCATCGTCGTCGTCGTCGTGCGACGGACTCTCCGTGTGGCTGGATTCGTCGTCCGGGCTGTCGTCCATCGCGTCTTCGTTCGGTGTGTCATCGGATTCCGTATCCGTTGTTTCGCTCTCGCTTTCCGTGATCGTGTCGTTGGTCGAATTTTTACGAATTATAATCGCGCGCTTGCTACGACGCGACCCTACTAACGCGGACGAACCGGATGTCGATTTATTGCCGCTGCTGCTGCCGCTGCCGCCGCTTCGGCTTGTCAACCGATCCCGCTTCTTAATCGCTAAACGCTTAGAATCATTACATGTATTGTTAACCTGATTTTGCGCGTCCTCGCGTCCGTATGTCAATGGGGGTTTGTCGTCTTCGTCGTCGTCCGCCAATCGCTTGCGTCTTTCCTCATCCTCCCGCAACGCTCGCAGACGATCCAATTCCCATTCTTTCTTTTGTTGCTCGAGCTCGCGCTCGGCGGCGGCCAATTGGGCCGCGGAAAACGTTCCCTCGGATTCCTCGACGAATTTCATCGCGTAACGTTCGACCGGTGTCAACTGAGGGAACGAGAAGAAGAAGAAGAAGGAAGAAAAACACAATTAATTTTTTTCATTTGATAGTCGACGAATTTTATTAACGAGTGAATTTTAGGGTCGGGCTAGGAATTCGGAACGAATTTTCACCGATTCGATACGATCGATTTTTTCATGAAAACTCGTTGAATTCGTCTAAAAAAAAAAAGAAACAACTTCACGTGGTTCAAAATTATTGTTCCCATTTGAAAAAAATTGGCGTTATGCTTGCAGCATAAAAGCATGAACTGTAAGAGTATCGATTTCATCAGCACCAAGTGTACCCCTTCGAACCCTACAACTTTCATCCGACCCATTTCGTTGTCCCCCTTTTTCTCGATGAGTTATTCGACCGTACTCCGTTCCAAACGGGACACCCTGTATATAAGTATAGTTGCGTTTGTTTTTTTTACAAGGGTATCCGATATATCGTTAATGAATGAAATTGTTTATAAAAAATTTGAGAAAAAATTGTATTCAACTTAAATTTCTACCTGAGAAACGAGATTTTGAACTTCCTGTTCGGCCTTGCTGACTTGAGGGTCATCCTTGTCCGCCTCATCGAGCGGTATGTTCTCGTCGAATTCAGCCAGATCGGCCACCGCCTCGGCTTTGGCCGTTCTCGCCGCCTGAACGTCGAGATCCTCCTCCGCGGCGGCCAATGCGCTTTCCAACGCTCCGATCGCCGCTTTTTCCTCGATGGGCGGCTGCTGCTGCTGCTGCGACGTCACCGACGTCGTCGAACCCGTCAGATCGCGATTCAACGCTCTCTCACGATCTTTGCTGTGTTCCAGAACTTCGGACATACGAGCCGAAGCGTCGTTCTCCGATTGATCAACGTTGAACAGATCTTGAATCGTCGACTGCGTTTCACGAAATTGAAAAAAAAAAAAAAAAAAAACAACATTTTTTTAAAATAAATTTTTCATTATCATTTTGATATCTTTTTGATGCTCGAGTGTCGTATTTATATGGGCGAGTATCATAGCTGTCGCACTGGAGGGGGGTCTTTTGGACCCCAAAGTCACGAAAAAGGCTTGTTGCGTCAATCAATGTTAATCAAATAATATCTTGAGAATGTCTTGAATCAGATTTAGATTTGAATTTCTTATGTTCGGACCCCCCCGAGTGCGCCAAACTGAGGATCAATATTGTCGTTTCATCGACGAAACTTCATCGACGATTGACAAATAATATATAATTATCGTTTATAATTGTCCAACACTTTTGCGCAACAAATTCGTTATATCACGAATTCATTGCATGGGAAAGATGTCGATTTTTGATCTAACCTTCCTGAAATAATAACCGTGCAATCGAATGATGCAAATCATTTCGGATGGAAGGTCATCCCCCCGACTTACGAAATAATTAATATCATGTTTTTTTTCCCCCGGAATTAAATGCAAAATATCGATTCAATTTTTCAGTTTGCTGTTCGGAAGTAAATTTTTTTTTTTCAAGACAACCATCAAACGTTTGATCCACCACAATTATGAGAAGAAAATAAAAATAATAATAATTTTTTGTAAATAAAAATTATTCTTTCTTATTTTTATTTATTTATTGAAAATATTATTTTAATTTATCATCAATATTTTATTTATTACTATTATTATTGTTTGTCCGTTAGTTGCTTTGGCCGTAATATTTTTTAGTTTAAAAAATATAATGGATCATTATTATTATTGTTATTATTTATTGAAAATGTGTAACTATTTTATTCCAAATTCTTATATATATATATATGTATGAATTTTATTTTTCAAACTCACGCTTTTGAAGTAAGCGGTCGTAAAGTTTCCGCCCTCGATCGCCAAATCGCCGAGCAAACGTTTTTGATTGGCTTTTTTCAAAATATTTTCCTCGACGGTTTTTTCGCTGACCAAACGATAAATATGAACGTCACGAGTCTGTCCGATACGATGACAACGATCCTGTGCCTGAGCGTCCATGGTCGGATTCCAATCGCTGTCGTAAAATATAACCGTATCCGCACCGGTCAAATTAACACCCACACCACCCGATCGCGTTGACAATATGAAGCAAAAAATTCTTCGATCACCGTTGAAACGTTCCATGAGTACTTGTCGTTGATCGACTTTCGTTGCACCGTCCAGACGCAGATAAATGTGACCGTGAAAATTGAGAAAAGCCTCGAGAACGTCGAGCATACGGGTCATTTGTGTGAATATCAATACCCGATGATTGCCGGTTTTTAATTTTCTCAACAAACGATCCAACGATTGTAATTTGCCACAATCGTATTGTATCAAACGTGGATCCGGAAATTGCGTCATCATTGCACCGGCAATCGGATGGAAAATCGTCATTTTCGGTGACAATTGTTGCACGAGATTGTCGTCGAATGTACGTTGCGATGAAAATTTGTGGGGAGATGGATGTGAAACGTGAAAACGTGGAATCGGAGCTCTAACGGCCGGAACGTAAACGACGAAACGTTGAAAAATTTGTTTCAACTCTTCGACTATTTGTTCGGTTGATTTGATCGCCGAGGCCAGAGCTTCGGTTCGTGAAAAATATTGTCGACGGGTTCGCGGATTGTTGTTTGCCGTTTGACAATTGAGATAGCCGTTGTGCCACTCGCAACCGGTCGTTGGTTTGCCGATTCTCAGAGCGGTGAACAGATCCTCGCCGTAGAGCGGACAAGCGGCGCAACGACGCTCGTTTATTTCGGCTATCGTGCGCAACTTCGATTGACGTCTCTGACGACGCGATTCCTCCAGTTGAGGCTGTTTTTTTTTTTAAAAAAGGAAACGAAAAATAGAGTTAGCGATTTTTGGATAACGAGTGACACGTGAAATTTTCATTGACGAGTGATGGTTTTATTTTTGTTCCGAACATTTTTCCAAAAGATTTATCACCCGAAAAGTTCGATTTTTGGAAATTTCACGAAAAAATTATGAAAAAAATTGGACAAGATTGTTTTTGAGTAAAATTCGAAAATTTCGCTAGAACCCTTTTCGCGTTCGCGAACTGGCCTTTAAGGGATGTATTGACACATGCGTCGAAGTATCGAGAAAAAAAAATCCAGTGAAATTTTTAACAGCACAGTTAGCTTTTGTTATTTCGTGAAATGACATGAAAAAAAAAAAAAAAAAAATTCGAAACGATCGTCCGTCTCTTTTGAAAGTGTGAAACATAACTCGTGTGTCATTGTGGAAAATGAGGCCATTGAGAGGACTATCATCAACGACAAACGCGTGGAACTTGCATAAAAAAAAACAACAACAATTTGGAAAAAAAATTCAGTGTGGAATAATTATTGATGAATTTCGTTGTTCAATCAGTCTCATGGCGATAATCCCAGAAACGCAAATGTTCGGTAAAACAAAGCAATGTCTGGAAAATGTCGGAATAACGGGCAAAACTTTGTCCTTGAATATATAAAATTCTTTGTTTTTTTTTTTTTTTAACTTGAATCAAACTCTCACCAGATAAAATTCGGATTTTGGTTGTTCCTTCGGCTGAGCTTTGACAGTTTCTTTCTGAGTGTTTCTCGTGACGATGCCACACCGTAATTGCTGCTGTTGCAAATGCTGTTGCTGTACGTGTTGTTGTTGTTGTTGTTGTTGTTGGGTCTGTTGAATTTGCGATTGTTGGTGAAAAGCAGTCGCGGCGATGTTCGAAGACGCGGCAACGTTTAGCGGTGGAACCCGCATGCCGACCCGGGCCCCGGCGTTCGTCGTTGTCGTGACCACGCTGCCGACTACTTTGTTCGCCGTTGACAGACCCATCAACGATTTCGACAGGACTGTCAGACGTGGACCACCGGACGTCATAACCGGAAACGACACTGGGGGAAACACACAACCACATAAGTTTCGATATATAATATATAATATATAATTAATAATATATAAAATATATAATATATTATATATATATAATAACACCGAAGGCTTTCGGCATTACAGTCCGACCTTGTAATAAGAGACCAAAAGGAGAGGGGGAAAGCGCTCGAGTGAGAAACTGGGGAAAATTCTCTTATTGCCGAGTCTCTTATTTCGAGGTCGGACTGAATTTATTTTTTTCTTCTGTACTACATTTAATTATTTTCAAACGTTGTATCCCCAGACAGGATTCACGAATCGGAATTGATTGTCAACGAAACGTGAGTTTAAATAGGGATTAAAGTTTTTTTTTTATTGATCTGCCCTGACGTGTAAATTTGACGTTGACAGTCGCGAACGAACTGACATCGTGAGCGGACAGGGCACCCAAGACCAATGGCCACGTGGTTTCAAGCAACGTCTCACATTTTTTTTTCTCGAAAACATTTTATTCGAAAATAATTGTAAAAGTTATTTTGTGTGAAATGAAAATGCTTTGAAATTTTTTCAAGATGTTGCCTCGAATATTTATAAAAACAAAATGTAACTGTGAAATATCAACACTGTACATTTAACCGGTTTTTCTGAATTTAATTTTTCAAAAGATCGCCTTGAAAATGGGTGTGTACGATAAATCACAATTGATTGATTTTTTTTTTTTCCTAAAAAATAGTAACGTACCGGTATTGGTATTCTGTTGATTGGACGTGAGAATTATGTGACGTCCCGTGGACGTCTGAACGAGTTGAGCGAAACTCGGCACGGCTATCCTCTGAACGGAATCGCCCTGTTTAACGGTAACAGTTTGTGCGGTCAGTCTTTGAAGTCCATCTCTGATGTTCGCGTTGGTCAGACGCTGAGCGTTCATTCCCGTTGCGCTGGTGGTCGTTACACTCGCGGTACCCGCCGGATTGTGACCCAACGTGCCCACCGGTATCGCTGATGACACGAATTTTTTTTTTTTTTTATTTTCAAATAAACAACAAACGTTGAACAAACTAATGGAAATTATACGATTATTTTGTTGTTTATTTGTTAATGATTGATTTGTATCCTCGGTTCTAGAATGTCCATAAATGGTCGGATGATGCACAAGCTGGCCCGAGTACTGACAATATTTTCGTTCTGGCATCATTGCAAAAGCGTTTGCGAATGTGTCGCAAACGCTCATCGATGATGCCCATCGAGATAGGTTTTTGATGAAAATAAAAATGCGTTATCGCGAAATAATACAAACTGAAGATAAGTTTCTTCGATCGAATACATTTGTGTGATGATTTTTCAAGAGCAAACGGAAAAATTTTATTCGTTATTAAAATAGCACGGATAATGAAAAAAAAAATGAGAAAATAATGTTATTGTGTTATAAATTTCGGATGAATTACCTTTCACGCTTCCCTGATGTTGAACGAGCTGTACCGAGTAACCCTGCAATTGCTGGCCACCCGCGACTCTCAACGTTACACCTGAAATTAGAAAAATAAATAAAATAAATAAAATAAATAAAATAAATAAAATAAATAAAATAAATAAAATAAATAAAATAAATAAAATAAATAAAATAAATAAAATAAATAAAATAAATAAAATAAATAAAATAAATAAAATAAATAAAATAAATAAAATAAATAAAATAAATAAAATAAATAAAATAAATAAAATAAATAAAATAAATAAAATAAATAAAATAAATAAAATAAATAAAATATAATTTTTCAGCGCAAAAATCTAATCATGTTAACACGTTGCTTTATTCATCAACTGACCTTGTCCCGGCGTTGTCTGATTGTTCAGCGTTTTGATCAAAGGCGATGATCCGACTCTCGGACTCTGAACGATTCCCGTGAGATTCTTCATTCTCGATTGGACCGGTGTGGTGGGCGTAGCAACCGGCGCTTTCGTCTGATTCGAAAGTCTCACGTTGATTTTTATTTTTCCACCAGGACAACGCGGCGGAGGTTCCGGAATATTGTCAATCTCTTCTATCAACTTTCTCGGGGTTTGCAAACGTCTCGAACGATGAGCCACGAATGCCGTCAGCGTGAATTCCAAATTTATGAGCAAAAGATTCAAACACGACAGATCGACGCACTATGCCGATACAACAATAATGAAGAAAAATAAAAACGAATTAGTTGAAAAGTAGTGAAACACAAATTCTATTACCATATTCATTTACTAGATTACTAAATTGAATTGTTAAATTATTGAATTATTAAATTATTAGATTATTGAATTATTAAATTATTGAATTATTGAATTATTAAATTATTAAATTATTAAATTATTAAATTATTGAATTATTAAATTATTAAATTATTAAATTATTAAATTATTAAATTATTAAATTATTAAATTATTAAATTATTAAATTATTAAATTATTAAATTATTAAATTATTAAATTATTAAATTATTAAATTATTAAATTATTAAATTATTAAATTATTAAATTATTAAATTATTAAATTATTAAATTATTAAATTATTGAATTATTAAATTATTAAATTATCAAATTATTAAAATTAATTGTTATCGATGAAATTACCTTGAAAGGATCGTAATCGAGGGCGCTCCAAGCGAGCGAGGCAGTCACGAAATCGATGGCCTCCATCTGAAATGGCGAGACCGTTGGTCGCACCTCAAATAGATTCGGATGATTGCACACTTTTCGCAATTGCATCAAAACGTTAATTACGCTCAACAAATTGCCACTCGCCAATGTTTCTCTCGTTCTGCAATTCAATGAAATTAAAATAAAAAAAAAAAAATAAAAAAAAAAAATTGTTAAATAACGGAAAAATATTAGTTTTCTGAATTTGAGGGTCGATATAAACCATCGGAAGACATTTATGTGATAAATCAAAAGAAACATGCCATTTTGACTTACTTGGCTCGCGACATAAAGTCATCGTACAAGTATCTCTGACGTTTTGACAAACGACACATGACCACGTGTTCGTACTTTTTTGGCAATTGCTTTTCCACCTCGGTTTTGAGCCGTCGCAGAAGAAACGGACGCAGCACCTGCAACCAAATGAACAATATTGTAGTTTGGTGTTTTTTCCCCCCCCCCTTTTTTTCAATATCTTTGTTTCTTTTTCGAGCTGACAATTACACACGAGCTACAAATAAAATCGAATTTTCTTCAACAATACATTAATTACCATTCGATAAAATTTTGATATTTTTTTTTTTTGCGGTTGATAAATGTCTATATATACAATCACGTAGCAACTATACATGTGGAAAAGCAGTACGTACAGACCTTGTGAAGACGTCGAATAATGTTTTCGTTGTACTCGCTATTTCCCTCGATCATTCCGGTAACCGGATTGCTGAACCATTCCTTGAACTCGCGATGCGATTGAAAAACGTTTGGCATGAGAAAATGCATGAGGGACCACAATTCCATGAGATTGTTCTGCAGCGGGGTGCCGGTTAGCAACAATCGTCTGAAGAAAAAAACATGAAAAAAAAAAAATTCTATAAAATATTCCTTTTTTTTTTAACGAGAGTTTCGATCATTAATTTTATTTTCAAAACAACAAAGATGTATGCTCGGTTCTAGAATGTCCATAAAAGGTAGGATGATGCACAAGCTGGCCCGAGTAATGTAAAAAAAATTATTCTAGCATCATTGCAAAAGCGTTTGCAAATAATTTTGCAAGCACTGATCGATGATGCACGCTAGTCAATTAAAAAATTAAAAAAATATACATATAATAATTTTATCATCCGTCGTAAGATTTAAACCGTGAAAATTTCCGTACCTTTGGGTCTGAAAATTGAGCAAAAGTTGCCATCGCTGAGACTTGAAGTTCTTGATATTCTGCGCCTCGTCCAGAATAAGATATTTCCATTTTTTTCGTCGAAAACTCTGATGATCTTGTATAACGAGTTTGTAAGACGTTATGCATATGTGAAATGCATTGGGTTTGGTCCAACCCGTGCGTTTTTGTTTTCTCTCCTTTTGCGTGCCGTAATAAGTGAGAATTTTGAAACCCGGACACCATTTTTTACATTCCATTTCCCAATTCAACATTACCGATGTGGGTACGATTATCAAATGGGGTCCCCAATTGGCCTTCTCGCACGCCAAATGCGCGAGAAGCGCGATCGTCTGTATGGTTTTGCCCAAACCCATTTCGTCGGCCAGAATACCGTTCAATTTTCTGTCGTACATTGTCACCAACCAATCCAAACCTATGTGCTGATATTCGCGCAACGAATGTTTCAACAGGAATGGAATTTTCGTGACGACCTGGTTTTATCGAACAATACGAAAAATAAACACATTTGTTGGTCAGTTGCTTCGATCGTATTATTTTTATTTTTGTTATTATTAATATTATTATTATTATTTATTTTGTTTTTATTTCTTTTTCATTCTTTTTTTAACGTTAAAAAACATTGTATAACGAAAAAAAATGTTTCTAAAATGTATTAATTTGTTTGACGCCATAAAGCGACCAACCAATAGCCAGAAGAGATGTCCCGCCCCAAAAGCCGTTACATTGGTCACTATTACACCGGTCATTTTCATGTACCTTCTTTTAACATACGCTACGCAACGATAATAATGCATAGCTCGTATGCGCCCGAAGGACAAATGCAAATTCCACGAACAATAACAACGGACGAGAAAAAAATAACGAAATAATTGAAAAATAGAATAAAAATGTTGGACTAAATTTTAAAAGAAAATAAAAAAAAAATAACAATGAATGTTGAACTGAATTTGAAACGCAAATTTAATGATAAAAAAAAATTAAAAACAATGAACGTTGGATTAAATTTGAGACTGAAATGAAAAATAAATTAAATAAATAAATTTGAAAAAAAAAAAAAAATAAGTAATCGAGGAAACGAAACTTACGCTTGTGGTGAGAAGAGTGTTTCCCTTCGGTTGAATACTTTCGGCAAGTGCGGCAACGTCGTCCATTTCGTTGTGATTTTCGTGCTTGACGTCGCCGATCTCCGTTTTAACTATGCCTTCCGGTTTTTCGATCGAAAGATCTTCGAGAAGCGATTTCAAACCAATTCCCGTTTCGTCGTCGCTCTGAGTTTGCGAATCCTCATCTTCCACCTTTGTCTCGTCCTCGCTCTCGCTCTCACTCTCGCTTACCGATTTTTCATCGTTGTCATCTTTAACCGAATCGCCACCGGATTCTGTAATTATTAAAAAAATTAAATAAAATGAAAAAAAAAAATGTAATCGATAGAACATTGATTTCTTTTTTTGTTCTTGGTCGTGAAATAAAAATTCGAGTTTAGGTCTAACAACCGTAGTTTCAATATCTCATCGATATGTTTGCCATTATGAACATTTTTTAGTGGATAAATAATAATAATTAATTTTTTTTTATTGCTCGATTTTTTTATTAATTTTTTTTTTTTTTTTTTTTTTTTTTTTTTAAACAAACTTTGTATCCCCAGACAGGATTCACGAATCGTAAAAATTGTCAACGAAAACGTGAGTTTAAATAGGGATTTTATTAATTTTTTCAATCTGCCCTGACGTGTAAATTTGACGTTGATTGTCGCGATCGAACAATCATCGTGAGCGGACAGGGCATCGCGACAAATGGTTCATCAATGGTAAAATGATCGATGTAATTACGATTGAAAATTTACTGGAGAGCGTTAAAAATATTCAATAGATGAAAATAATATTTTTTCGCCCGGTCATGAAAAATTAACAAATTGAATTATGCATATAAAAAAAAATATATATATATATTACCGTGATCCGTGTCATCGTCGACGTCCATCGGCGTCGTCGACAAGTTTCCGTACTTGGCCATGAGCTCGTCGATCGACATGTCATTTTCAGCCTGTAAATTGAAAATAAAAAGTAAATGAATAAATAAGAAAACAATAAATTTAAAAAAAAAAAATGACAATTCACACACGAAAAAAATTAACCGGACCGGTCTTCTATCGATAAAGTTTGTTTGTAAACTTTATAAACGATTGTGCAACACTTTTGCGCAACGAATGGTCAAGCGACTTTTGTATTCATAGCATGGGAAAGATGTTGCCTGCTTCGATCTACCTTCCTGAAATAATGATTCGCCACGGACTCGACGAATCACTTTGGATGGAAGGATTGAAAAAAAAAAAAAAAAAAAAAAAAAAAAAAAAAAAAAATTCAAAGAGCGATAAAGATTGTGCGTGATTTACCTTCAGATCGTCGAGTTCCTCCTGATGATTGGCGTTACCCTCAGTCTTCTCTTGTTCCATTATCGTGTTCTCATCGTCCGACGATTCTTCGTCCTCTACGACAAACTCGCTATCTCCGTCCACGTTACTCGCTTCGTTTTCATCCTCCACGGTTTCCTTTACATCCGGCGACAGACTCCTGTCCCTTTCTTCCAAATAATTCGGTGGCAATTCCTTGATCAAATCTTCGAGCGATATTTCCGATTCTTTCTTCAACAATTCGACTTCTTCCTTGTGATTGGTCGTGAATTTCATTTCTTCCTCGGCTCGGGCTATCGTTTCCTCGTCGTCCTCCGAACTCTGATTCGGCTCGAACTCGTCTGCAATTGTTTGGGAATTTTTTTTTTTTTTGAATATTTAATTACGGAAAAAAATAATTCTAGATTTAATTTTTTTTTTTCGTTATATTTTATCTCAGACAAATGCCTCGATTGCGTCACGGAATAGGATTGAGCTGAATGGTTCTCGCCCCTTCAGGAGTGGTATAATATCATCACGGATAAAACATTTTTGCAAAAAAATTAATTTATAATTAATAAAAATGAAAAAGACATTCAAATATGTTTTTTTTTTCTTTCATTTTATTGGTTTTTTTTTTTCAGACTCACCATCCGAATGCTGTTTATTCGTTGGCACTGGCGAAGATATTCGCGAGCTGTTGATCGAAGCCGGAACACTTTGGGCACCTTCGGTTTTATTGAGTCCCTCGGTCAACCACGTGGAATACTTTTCCGTCTGGCCGACGATGAAGTTCAGATGCTGATCGAGAGCCTTCTTACGTTTTTCCTCGAGTCTCGTCTGTTGTTTGAATTCAACGAGCTGCGAAAATAAAATCAACGTAGAATTTTACATCGTCAATTAAATTCCAAGATGAAAATTAATTTCACTTTTTGTTTTTAATTAATTAATTTTTTTTATATATTTTTTTTTATTAAATTGAAATCGATGTGGCTGTCTCGAAATTATCTTAGGCTGCACGAGTGAGTTCGCAAAACAGCCCGAAAAGATTGATTTAGAATTTTCACATGTTCCCACAATGAGCACACAATAACGATAATTGATTATCAAAATTGCCGGCTTAATTATGTGGGGTACGACCAAACTTCGACGTTGTTCATATATTATTCGATTTATTTGCATTATCGTAAAGTTTACAGTCTCGAGAATGGCGCCTCTAAAAATTATATTTTAGTTCAATGTTCGATTTTTGAAAAATCGAACTTTGAAAAAAAAAAAAAAACGACATTTCCAACAGTAAAAATTTGATAATTTTTTCCCCTAAAAGTTAAGTATTTCGAGTGTATCCAGTTAAATTTTGCAGATCAAAATAATGGAAAAAAATGAAAAAGAAAAAATTTCGGATTTTTTTTCCCCGTAAAAATCGCCAATTTAGCGTTTTTTCAACCCTCAAAATTTTTTCTTCCCAATTAAATGTTGAATTGCAATATTATTTTCATGAATTGTTACATCTGAAACATGTGTACCGGTCACTGACAAAACCTCAGTCAAGCACACGTAAATATCGTCGAATTCAAGTCAAATTATCATTAAAAGTGAAAAATTAACACAACGAAGTGTTGATTAATTATTTAGTTGAGCCATTTGTAAGGCACGACTAACCTTCTCCACATTGGTCCAAAAAGTTTTTATCTCCTTCGCCGCGAATCCAGCAATCTTTTTCAACCTCAGTTCCTGCGATTTTTCCGCCTTTTGCGCCTGAATGGCTTTTTCCTGAAAATGTTTCTGCACCATTCTCGCGCATTTTTTCGCCGCCGCTTTTTTCCATTTTCTTTCCTGTGCAAAATCCGCGGCCAGCCAAACCATCTCCTCGAGCAAATAGTCCCAATGGGCTTTGGCTCGGGGCGGTTCTTGAACCTTCGGCAATCTTCTTTCCGACCACAAACCGTCACGTTGCAATTCCGCTATTCTTTGCATAACGTGAGCCTCTTGTTTGGCTTTTTCCACAATTTGTTCCTGATTGTTTTGCGTTTCCAGGATGGAATTTGTCGTGTTTGTTGTTATTGCGTTTGATGACAATTTAACGAGTTTTACGATGGGCTGGGGCGACGTGACCGACGTGGAGGAAGTCACGTTGCTGCTGCTGCTACTGGTGCTACTGGTGTTTGTGATCGGCGCCGAAACAACGGGCTTTGACGTCGAAACAACGGCCACGGTCGTCGTCGTCGTTGTCGTCGTTATCGTCGGGACCGTTACCATCGCCATTGGTTTATCGACGATCGGCAAAACTGTCGAAACCGTCGGTGGCAATTGAATTTTCGGCGGTTCCGGAATTATCGGCGTTCCGCCTGAAATTGAAAAAAAATAAAATAAAATAAAATAAATTTAAAAAATAAAAAAATTGTCAAACGTCTTTGATTGGAGATGCAAGTGAAATAACGGTACCACTCACAATGGATAAAATTCATTCGAGCAACGTTGAATGAAAAAATTTTCAGAAGCAATGAAAAAAAAAATTCCAATCAATTGTTTTTTTTTTTTTTGGAGGGGCCAATGTGCCAGCAAAGAGTCGAACGAAAATTCTCACCATATTTCAAATCTTTCTCTCACAATCAGACATTTTTCTGATAGCCCTAATGTGATTTTTCATGTGCTAAAAAAAACAAAAATCTTTAGAAAATATTAAAAATATGTTGAAGCTAATTTCGATTTCGATAATATTGCTACAACTTTCTTTCGAGTCCCCAAAGGTCATATTTTCATTGAGATAACACGATGTATTTTGGGTTGAAAGAACGCTGGGATGAAATTTATCCGGTGAGGCTCAAAATATAATTCGAAAATGATGCGATTCATGAGCAATATAAATAAATAAATATATATAATTAACCGAGAAATTTTAAATGACGAGTCAAGACATTCAATTACGACATATAATTTACAAAAAAAATATATATATATATAATATGATTATTCATGCTCGTCGAGCATAAACCAACATCAAAATTGCCTTTCTATCTTCTTTAATTTTTTTATTTACTTTTTTTTTTTTGTGTCACGAGACTAACCCTTAGACCTCGCAGGTGGAGTTCTCTTCGAGGTCTTACACATGCTCGGTATCAATCTGCCCACGAAAATCTAGACTGAATCGAGCACCGAGAAGCCCGAACAGCGGAATTTACGTTTCGTGGGCTAACAATATTAAATAATAATTTTCAAACATACAAATAAATTTATCGTTTGGTAAACTTAAAAAATTTTTTTTTTTTCTAATCATGCATTTTTCTTCAGATGGCCAAGCTGATACGAATAATAATAAAAAAAAATAATTTTCCAATCCTACCACAATCTCTTTGCCCTCTGCACAGTTTCGTGTACAAACGAGACTGATTCGAACGATAAATAACATCAATTTTTGGAAAATTTAACCCGTTGCGGTCAATCCGGGTCCACTGGACCCCAGCCCAACTTTACGGCCACAATCCAATAGAAATAACATTTTTCAACATTATTTTGTCCATTTAAATGTACCACTTCCAATTTTTTCACATCCATCAAAATTCTCGAGTTGAAACTTTAAACTAAATATTACTTTTTTTTTTCCAAGTCCATCGAAGCTCTATTGTTTCTCTCAAAAATATAATATCTCGAGAGTAAAACGGCGTAAGATTTCTGTACCACATGACAAAAATTACATTTTTCACGAATTTTTTCGTTGGAAAAAAAAAATAATCAGATTTCGTGAATTTTTTCTTTCTCTCGACTACTCTGAAATCTCGTACAGAAGACGACAACTATTAGATTATATGGAGAATTTTATGTTATTCTATTCGAAGGTGTGACCTCAACGGGTTAAAAAATATTTAAAAAGTTTAAAAGAAAAATACACACACATATATTCATATTCAGACGACAAAGAGTGACGAAAAATCATAGATTTCCATCGATAAACATGAAAGAAAAAAAAAGAAAAAAAAACGATTCGTCTACGGGTAATCACCTATAACGATCGTGGGTGTTACGGTGGATGTGGGTGAAGGGTGAGCGGTGGTGGTGGTGGTGGTCACGGTGACCTGTGACGGTGATTGTATGGCGGCCCGTATGGCAAACACCATTCCGTGACGACCTCCTTGAGGTCTGCCCGGTATTTGGCCTATCCGTTGCAAACGTTATTATTTTTCATATCCGTCCATTTTTTTTTTTTTTTTATCAAACTCACAAATTATTTTTCCCAATTCAGTCGAATAACGAAAAAAAAAAAAATAAAAATAATAATAATTCCGAATCATCATTGTCACGAATTTTTCATTCGTGACGACGATGCTGATCAATTTCCAAAAAAATAATTTTTTTTCGAAAAACCCAAAACATGAGATAAAACAATTGTTTTCTCTTTTATTGAAAAAAAATTATAATCCGTTATTTATCACAACATAAAATAGGTCCGTTGGTTCGGACAAATGACAAGTTTGCGTGTTTGAAATGCCATCCCATTGATGTGCACAATTCTATCATGTAAAAAAAATAAAATCGAGAAAAATATATATATAAAAATAAAATCCATACCTTGTTGGCTGAGTTGAGCGACGGCAGCGGGCAAGGTGGTGGAAACGGCAACGGGTGTGCCACCTACGGCTGTTATCTTGACCTCGCTGCTGCTGCTGCTGATGCTGCTGGTTGTCTGAACGATCGTCGAAGGTGGTGGAACGACAACCGTCAACGGTAACGACGAATTAACGTTGCTTACGGATAAATTTGCAACGTTTGGACAACACGTCGGACTCGCGTTAATCACGATATCCCCCGTGCTACTGGACACGGACAACGGCGGCAATGGCACGGTGAGATCCTCGTCGTCGTCTTCCGGATCCAATCTGTGTTGTCGCAAAAAATGGAGATACTGCGCAGTCGCGGGTCTTCTCTTCCACGTGTGATAATCCATCATGTTACCACCGGCGTGAAGAAAAAACAATTCGGACGCGTTATCCGCGTATTTTTCTCTTATAGCTCGCATACGTTTCATCTTGTGTTCCATTATTCGTCGTCGATAACCCGTCGTCGTCGTCGTCGTCGTCATCGTCGTCGTCGTCGTCGACGTTGCCGTAGTCGTCGTCGTCGTCATCGTTAGATCTTCCGACGACGTTGCCATTTTTTCCATCGTCTCGGTAAGACGCAATTTTTTTCGCGCCGGTGACGACGAACGCGAGGGCGACGAAGTTTGCGATCCCGGAGTCACGAACATCGTTCCTATCGGGGTTCGCACGAGTTTCGGCGATGTGGCGAGCACGACCTTCGTCGGTGTTTGACGACTGGGCGACGACATGGGGGAACCGCTCGACGACGCGACACCGACCACGCTTACACGTGACTGGGAACCCACACCGACACCACCACCGATGTTGACGATACGGGGATAACCACCGACCTGTTGAATTCCACCCGAATTCGTCGTTGATCCGCTTGATATGACCTGATTATCGATTTTGACATTTTTTTTTATTATTATTGCTATTTTTTTTGTTTTTTTTTTTTTTTAAATAGCACATTGTGACACTAGTACGAAAAGATTTTTTTTTTGGCGAGGGTGTTTGCAATCACACGAGTCGAGACAATGTTTTTCGCACGAGTGACTTGTAGATTTTTTCACGTATGGCAAAAATTACAGTTTTTCAAGAATTTGTTTTTAATGACAAAAAAGGTCCGCTATGCTATTATTCGGAAGTGCGACCTCAACGGGTTCGTTCGATCGAAGAACTTGAAATTTTATGCGGAGAGGAGAAAAAATTTAGAATTTATAAGCGACACGAATTTTGAGGTTAAGTCAAAAATGTTGGTTCGGCTATTATTTTGTGCGGAATACGGCGGAATGTGCGGGCGAATTACCTGAGCGAGGCCGGGAACTTGAGAAGCGATGACAAACTGTTGTCCGGCGGACGTCGTGAGTACATTGAGTCCCTGGGCCGAAGCCAGAACTTGTTGCAAGCTGACGGTCTGCTGAGATGCGACCGGATTGCTCGCTCCATTGTTACCTCCACCCCCGGCGAGGGGCGGCAAAGTAGGCGCGCCCTGTTTTTCACTCATTACACATGACACTGCAACGACAATTCAAACAAAACGAAAACTCATGAATGCCGGGTATCGACAAATTCGAGGTTACTTTGTCGAATCTTCGAACGTGATTCATCAGATAAATGCCTCGTTAACAGCAGTAGGAATGATTTGAATGGATATCATTTCCTTCAGGTTCGGTATAAGTTCATCATAATATGTTGTTTCTTTCTCTTTTCCCCGCTTATTCATAATATAATGGAACAAATGCGTCGTTTTGCAAAGTTTCGGTATCGCTGATTTATTTGTCGCTCAAAGACAATGCGATTGCAATATTGTTCACCGGACTGTTGTGTGAATTATATTTTCTATTTGTCAGCAAAAAAAAGCGAATCTCAGAGTCGGCCGCCTGTTCGGTTATAAAAATTGATACGATTTGCTTGAAATCGCATGAAAAAATTTGCAAAGTTTTGAAGAACCTTGTATCAATGAGGTTAGTTTTTCAAAAACGGGGGGTCGGTAACAGCCAACTTCGATAACACAAATTGACGAGCAAGATAAAACACAAAAAAATTTAGATAAATATAACTCAAAGATACGCAACGTATCTTGATGTCGAGCTTCTTTAATTGTTTTCAAACAATGACGATAAACCACGAACGCATCTAAAGTGACTGATGTAGTCAAACGATAGTTTGAAATAATTACAAAATTTACCCAAGTGCAAATATTAAAATTCAATTGTATTAAATAAAATGTTTTTAAAAAAATAAAAAAAAAATCATTAAAAAGAAACTAAACTAAGTAATAATAATCTTATCGACAAGTTTTGTTAAATTCAACAAACAAAGGTCAGCGCGTACAATTTGATTACCTTTGTATCACATCATTCGCAACAACAAAGTTTGAATAAAAATTACGAGAATTAAGAGAAAAAAAAAGAACGAAAAAATGCGTAATAAATTTGAAATATCGTAAACAATTAAAAGAAAGAAAAAAAAATATCATCGAATTTTTTAAATTGAGTTTTCGAGTAGTCTGTTGACCTCGCGATTATATGGCAAAAATAGAAACACGAATAAACGAATTAGCGACATCAAGATAAATATAAAAGAGTATACGCGGCGTAAAGTCGGGTGAGGCTGTGCGTCGAAAAAAAAAAAAGTCTGGGACTCGTCCGGGACGTCCAGCAAATCCGGCAAACCGTAAACGCCAACGAAGAAAAAAAGAGATATATATGTATGTGTATCTATATATATATAGATTTAATTCAGATAATTTGTAACGTTAAAACGATGTGTCGTACGTTAATGTCGAGTCGTCGACGGTATTCAGCGTGCAAAAAACCCTCAAATAACGTTGCAACGAAAAAGCGTCGGTGCGGATAGACGCGAAAAAAAAAAAAATAATACATAAATATTTTTTGGCGGAGTCGCGGATATCGAGGTGAGGCCGTGCCGCGATACAAAGGAAACTCTACGGCGGCCATATTGGCGTTGCTCATCGTACGAGGTTGTAACTCACCATAATGTAATCACAAATTTTCGCGACGTAGACGCGGCATCCACGCAAACAGACCCGACGTACTTGTTCAACGTTTGTAAATCAACAATTAGGTATCTCACGTAACATTAAACGCATGAGATATATCTAATATTTTACGGTACATTTTAGACGGAGTTGGCCCTCAAGGACGCGCTCTGGCCGCACATCTAAACATGGCGACGGTTCACGAGAAAATTTCACGCGATCCAACCGACGAACACCCGAAGCAACTCTCAATCCGTCTATCGCTCTCTCACTCTCTCTCTCTCTCTCTTGCCGAGCTCCTCGTCCGGTCGCTCGGGGGGCCGCCCCTGTGGCCGGGATTCGCGCGCTCTCATTGGCTCCGCGATGGCCTCGACGCTTGGCAACGTGGCAACGAACGAGCTCGCCCATTGGCCTCCCCCCACCCACAAGCCCCTCGGTTAAAACATTGGACGACCGCATTTCCGGTTCGACTGCTCAAATCAGCAACTCTTCGGGTCTTTCATTATTATTATCATTATCGTTGTTGTTATTCTTACCCGGATGCACTTATTTTCGCGATTAACCGGTATTTCAAACTGTTGTACACGATTCATGGACGATAATATTTTTTTCATTCGGACACACGCAGATGAATACTCGGCCCGGCCACCCGGTAGATAAAATGGCGTCATCTCTGCCTCGTGAGACTTGAAGATTTATTTCAATTTGTATTTCAAACTTTTACACACGATTCATGGGTGATAATATTTGTAGATTGACACACGCGGATGAATATAAACTCGCCCGTCCACCCGGTAGATAGAATAGCGTCATCTGCCCAACTTCTTCGTTTATTCGATTTTCGCCACGAGTGCGAGAGCGATAGCGGTATAGGCGGTCGCGGCGATGCGAGAGAGAACGAGCGAGAAACTTAGCGTATCTACCTTAAATTCAATCATCGACGAAATGAATTTGAAAAAAATTCTTTGAGGATCAAGCCAACGATCGATCACGTGCGTGATCGTTCGACCGATCGATGTTGCTGTGTCCTTCGATCGGTCGAACCTCGTGGCTCAAAAAAGATTATCGAATTATCTAGATAATTTCACTATTATTATTTTTCCAACGGATGTCTCACGTGACCCATATTTTCGTCTATCCCCGGATGGTTTACGTAATCCACAATTTTCAAAACCATCATCGACCCATCGTAACACATATTACACTCGTGCAATGCCTCAAAATGTCGCAAATACTCCAAATGTATTATTTATCGATTATTAATTCGGCCAATTTGGATAAAACGATGTATATCAACGTCGCACTCAATCGCCATAATTTTTCACGACCACGTGACAACGTGGCATCGCCGACAATATGAATTTTCAATACAAAAAAAATATGGCAGACACGTGTTGACGAACAAATAATTATATACATGTGTGTGTGTGTGTGTGTGTGTGAATTTTCCACGTATCCAGAACATTTCATAAAGATTAAAAAAAAATAACCTCAAAAATAAAACTTACCCAATGAATGTTGGTTCGGTCGGTTCGGATCGTTGGGGTAGTTTCATGACGTGAATCGAACGCGGCAAATATCGTTCGATCGAACATCAATTATTCTGAATTTCGTAAAATGTTAAATAAAAACGTTGAACGATTCGAAGCTAACGAACGCAAGCTCGTAAAATTTTGACCAGAGCACGAGATTGGAAAAAATGTCGCGGTATCTTGTCGCAACGCGATGAGGATGGCCACGATTCCGTAGCCATGTTTGTCGAATAATTTTGCGTGAGGTTGTTGCGAGAGTAAACGAATTCAACTGACCGACCGTTACGACGGTTTCGAAGAAAAACCAGTGAGTGAGGAACACGCGACAGTGTTGGTCCAACTTCACCCGACGTTGTGTCGATCGCGACGACGTGGTGGGCGTAATCATAAGCGCGTGGTGGCACAACTTCAGTGACGCGAAACACGGCCGGGGTCATTTCGTTACTCATCGCTGTTACATCCTCTTATTTACTTTTTTTACTTTCTTCCTTTTTCAAACACTGGACCGTAAACCAATCAACGGCTGTGAATTTGAACCACGTAGTAACGTAACCGGCACTCAACTACCACCAATTTTCCTCAAACCTTTACAATTCGTCATTTATATATATATAATTATATATATAATTATCTTCGATCTATGTTGTGCATTATAATCACGTTCGATCATTATTTTTATTTAATCGCGCGATGTAGTTGCTCTGGAAAATAAAAATGTCGCTACAAAGAAGATGTGAAACCGTCCAATCTCCGGCACAAGTGTGAGAGAGACAGCGCCATCGGCCCCTCGCTGCGGAGCGAGAGAGACCGAGCGAAAAATTTCTCAAATTTGAATAATCGTCCAAACCGGTGAACGCGGGAAAATCATTGAAAAAAATTGAACGATCAAAAAAGAAAAGAAAGAAACAAACAAGATGGCGCGGCTCGAATCAAACATGCATCCCGCGTTGAACGACGATATGATAAGCCGACTCAGCACGTTTGACGTTAACACGGTCTTTGATTTCGTCAAACAAAATGACGAAAAATTGTCCGAGTTGATTGGAATGAGCCACGAGGTATCGATGGTGGTTGGAAAAATATTTCAATTTCATCGATTATTCTTTGACAATTTTATGAAAATAATTTAATTTGCAGGATGTAAGAGCATTCAAGAAACAGATTATCGATCTTTTCGGCCCGAAGATGATAAACGCGAGACAATTATTGACAGTTGAAGAAGACAACATATTTTCCACGGGCATATCAAGGTGCTTTTGTTTGTTTTTTTTTTTGTTTCCTTTGAATTAACCCGTTGAGGTCACACCTCCAAGTTGGCCGGGGGTCCAGGGGACCCCGAGTGACTCTAACGGGTGTTAAGGTGATGTAAAACCTTCCTCGTCCGGCATGAGCGCGAGAGAGACAGCGCTATCGGCGCTCATTGCGGAGCGAGAGAGACAGCGCTATCGGCGCTCGTTGCGGAGCGAGAGAGAACTAGCGAGAACGGTTTCACATCACCTCGATCAATTTGATTATCGCTTTCCCATTGCTCTCACGATTGATTGATTGATTGTTTTTTTTTCTTCAATTTTTTTAGCTTGGATGAATTACTAAAAGGTGGTTTGCATGCCGGACAATTGTACGAAATTTGTGGTTCGTCATCCGCCGGAAAAACTCAACTTTGTTTCAGTCTGGCTATAAACGTTGTTTTGAAAACCGATGGAATAGTTCACTACATAGACACCAAAAGAGATTTTTCCGGCGAAAGAATTCAAATGATAATGGACGCTCAGAAACATTCCGATGAGGTGATCAATAATTTAAAAAAAAAAAAATGTTAAGCTCACTCTACATAATAAATAAATTAGCAGATAATAAATCAATTGAAAAAATCTTCGATGCAGGAAATTGCCAGAGTGATGGATCAAATAAAGGTGACTCGAGTGAACAACATTCACGAATTATTGAGCGTTCTCTACAATTTTACCAAAACATCATCGACGATGAAAAATAATAAAAAAATGACAAAACTCGTGATAATGGATTCTCTGTACACGACGATATTGGCATCGTCCGAGGATCATGGAAGTTTTTATTTGTTGAGCCACGTGGCAAACGTTTGCAGATTCATCGCCGATGAATACAATTGTTGCGTTATGAGCGTGAATATGTTGAAAGAGTGGCGAGACGTCGACGGTTTTTTGCCCGAGATGATCGTGAAAAAACGCTCGGCCGTGCAACCGACGCTTGGAAAATTTTGGATCCAAGCGCCTGGCACGAGACTCATCGTTGAAAAATTGTCGAACAAAGAGAGAAAGATTTACGTGTCGAAGAGTTACGATTTGAAATTGCATACGAGCTGCAACGTTTTCATAACTGACTCGGGAGTTCATGATCGATGAACTCGGTGAATATATCGCAATAAAATAGCTCGATTTTTTGAAATTATTTGTGAACAATTTTTTTTTATAGTGGCTGAAGTCCCTGAAGTCACGTGGAATCGCTCATATGTATATATATACTGGTGAAAAAAAAATAAAGAATAATTCAAAAACATATATGTGTGTATATATATAAATGTAGATATATGTTTGAAAATTATCCTTAAATCTTTATATACATTTATATGTATATATATACATACACGTTACGTGGGAATCTGAGAACCCGCAAAGTTGCAAAAATTCGTTAGCCTGGGAATTTACGAACGAGGCGTCCCGTCGCAGGTGCGACGTTGCCGATTCCTCGTTACCGTGATTCGCGATGGGGGCGGGGGAGAGAGGGGGGGGGGGGAGTCTGCGGTGTGGCCGAAGTAGTGGGGATGAGAAAAACAAAGTATTTCGATGGTGATTTATATATATTTCTAGAATAGTTGTTTGTTAGTTTATTGTGTTAATTAGTTGATAAGGAACGATGACTTCCTTGGTGGCTGATTACGGTACTTCCTCGGGTTCGGAGAGCGACGACGATGGACGATCCGACGACACCGACAACATGTAAGATCTTTTGGATTAATAATCGACTGAAAATTCATCATCGTGTACACACAGTCGATAGCGACCGAGGCCTACTCGGATAACCTCAAATTCGATTATTCACGCCTGAAAACAAAACACACCTATATAACAGCTTTTATTTAAAAAAATTTTTTTTTTCATAACCTAACATTCGCTTCACACGCTTTTTCACACGATTTTGCTCATGGTTGCTAAATTTTATTGCTGTTTTGTTTTTTTTTTTCCCCCGAGCTATTTGGAGATTATTAATCGGATGCCTGCTTTGGTTGTAAAACTATATTGAGGTTATGTTATTGCAATTGATAAATGCATAGTTTGTTTATCGACCGGTTTGGAGTTTGTATAGTCGGGCGATGGACATTTGAAAACCAAAAGATCATGCCTGTTCTTTGTAATCTGATATTGCTTGACCGTCAGTTTCAAGGGCGACGAGGAGGACGATGACGAAGAAGACGACGACGAAGAAGAAGAAGAGGAAGAAGAAGACGACGACGAAGCGTCCGTAGGCACAATTCGCGCCAACGGCAACGCGCGTAATGATCGATCTTCCGACAACCCGCAACTTCCATTGCCGACTCCAGATTTCACAACCACTCCGGCCCTGAAAACTTCCGTATTCTCGAATCCCTTTGTGGAAGCCGAAAAGGCCAAAAGCGCGATTCTCGAAAAACACGTTAAAATGACTCCGACCCTGGACGACACGAAGATGATAAACGGTCGCAAGATATGTTGGAATTATCGCAAGGGTCGTTGTCGATTCGGTCACAATTGTACGTTCGCTCACGATTCAGATCTTCATCGTTCGGCCACCGAATTGGAAGCTCTGAGAACGCCCGAGGAAACTTTGATTTGTCAGACTCATTACAGCAGTCCGATAGTCGTTAACGGCGACGACGAACAGGAAATCGATCAGGAGAACAATCAATTGCAAAAACGCAAAAAAAGACCTGGGCTAGCCCAAAATTTGGTACCTGGAAAGAAAGTATTGAAACTTTACAAAGCCCAACAGGCCAAGGCGGTTGGCAGATAGGTCCATGTTTGAAAAAATAATAATTCAACTACCGATAGGTTGGGAAACAATTATACATACTTACATACACACGCACACACACACACACACACATTTATACACAACTAACTTCCGACGCATCAGGGAGCAAGTTTTCCAGCATCTCTCCGCAGGTCGATCGTTCCAAAGTTTTTTTTTTTTTTTTCATTTATAAATCCACACGTATGTGTACCCACGCGATTGGCATTTGAAAATTAATCAATTGACTCGTCAATTAAATGGTTTTTTTTCTCTCAATATATTACAATCGTCGATCATAATTGTTACTCACCAACAGGTTTTATGCTTCCATGTTAGATCAAACGATCGAAAGGCTGTTAAACTTTTTCGATTATATTTTCCTTCTGTCTTCTCTGTTTTTTCTTTTTCCCAACGAGCTAACGACTGTACAAATATTTTATAAAATTGAACGAAATTCACGATTGATCCAACGACGATGATCAATTATCGTGGAATTTCCGATATCGATGATTAATTAATAGCAACGTCGGTGTCTCTCATTATTGTCATACCAAATACTACGGAATAGAGTAGATAAACGACGATCCCCGGCCCTCTATCGATCGGTAGTAATTTTCCTTCGTAGTTGAAACGTAGAACAAATTCTCTCATTGTACTTCCATAAGCGTTCATGTACGTAAATCTTTTTACGACGACGAAACTGTAAATCCACGGACAAACCAAACAACCAGTCACAATTATTTCTTCCTCGACTCAATGAATCGTGAATTGTTTGTTGTTGTTGTTTTTTTTTTCTTCTTTCTTCCATATTATTCACAATATTGTTTTTTTTTCCCCGAAACGAGATACAAGTCTATCCAAACGTTTCATCGGTTTGTTAAATCTTCTTGCCTTGTATTTTTTATTACGAATAATTTTATCGAAGAGAATTTATGATGAACATACAATCAACTTAGGACAATGTCGAGATTACGATTACAAGCAATAAGTAGATTTGTTTGTTTTGTTTTTTTTTTTGTTTTTTTGTCAGCATTCGAAAAGAATATTGTAATATTTAATATATACAGTATATAATATATAAATGTATACATAAATATATATATATGTATAACATGAAGTCGGTGATCGGCCTCAAATCCAAATCCCTGTAAAATTTTCGTATCAGGGGACAATGAAGAATGGGGGAAAACGCAAATTTTAGTGACGGTTAATCGTTAGGAATCGATGAACAAACCCGGCGTAAAAAGTTCGTAGATTATTTAATCCTCATTTTATACGATTGTATTTTTATTCGAGATTTGGAATTGAAAAAAAAATAATAATAAATAAATAAATAAATAAATAAATGATTGAAAGTTGTCGCTTCGTCGTTTGTTATTGAACCAAATATCCTATTTATTTTTTTTATCCTGTACGAAGTCGATGAGCTAGGGCGTTGAAAAGTATTAAGTACACTCCGACCTCGATATAAGAGACGCAATCGCACAAAACCTCGTTTAGGTCTCATGTGGTCTGAAATAATATAACGACGAGGAAAAAAATAAATAAAACAGGAACTTCATTTGGCAGACAGAGGACATTTTTATTAAACGATCTTAGGAACAATATTGAGTCAGATCAATCGGATGTACACGAGAGTTTTAAGTACTAACAATAAGTGCATCGATAATTTATTATTGCATCATCGTTCAATGAAAATATATTCAAACCTTCTTCTTCTGTTTTGTTTTTTTTTTCTTTTTTAATTTAAAATTATCATTTTCATTAGCATAATTTATATTATATTTTTTTTTTATTCTCGTCTTTCATTTTTCGTTTGTATTTTATTCTTTTGCATCTGAATATCTCACAGGCACTTTGTCTCTGGATTATTATTATTATTATTATTTTATTTGTTTTTTTTTTCGGGGGAAATCGGAGGTTGTGGAAAAATCTGTAACAATCATTGAATCAACGAAAAAAAAAATGCGGTTCAACGTTATTGATTTAACGTAGATCACAGTCAATTTTTGTTGTCCGGTTGGGGAGGGGGGGGGGGGGCAAATATAGCCTCGACGTTTGGTTCTCGTTGAGCGGCTCATACACGGTCAATATTATTGACAATAATATTGCGCAATATAATAACATTGCGAATTATTGTAGAATGATATCGAAAGTGTATGGGCTGCTTCACATCGATCATTGTTATCACGCAAATAAAAATAAAAATCATCAATTTTTTTTTTTTTGCCAGCATTATTTAAGCGTCTTCGTCGTCGTCGTAGTCGTCGTTCTCAATACATTTGTTTTTTTTTTTTTTTTTTTTTTTTTTCGATAAATTCATTGGAATCAATAATTTTTATGTTTTAAATCGTCTATATTTACAGTCATTCATCGACTTATTACTTTTTCATTCGACTTCTTCATTCTTAGGTACACGTCCGTTTTTTTTTTTTAAATTTTTTTTTTTAATAATCTTTTTCATTAAGTACTCAGATACGAGGTTTCTACGATTATACTTTGTTGCTCCGCGAGATAGACCAGAGCCTAGATTACAATCGAAAAGTCTCTTCTTGCTTTTTTGCATTATCATTATTATTATTATTATTATTATTATTATTATTGAACCCTTAGCTGACACACAGGGGTCTTTTAATTTTTTTTTCAGTCAGAAAAATTCTCATGTATTCTTCGATACTCTCTCTGACAGATGCCACAGGTTATTTCGTTAAAATTCAATATTTACTTTGAATAAAAAATGTTGAGGATTGAAAACACGAAAAAATTGGCGATTTTCACCCCAAAAAAAATCGAAAATTCCCCATTTTTCATTGTTTCAATCTGAAAACTCAACTGGATACTCTCAAAATACTTTACTTTCGGGATAAATGGACTATTGAGAAAAAAAAAAAGTTTTTTATTCGGACAAATGAATAAATAAACTACTTGAATCAGGATAATTCTGCTTTTTGCGCAGAATGATTAGGGTTTTTGACCCCGGTGTATCAGCTAATGTGGTTGTCGCTACGACTATTGTTATTGTTACTAGTATTATCATTATAATCATGATCGATAATCTATTTCTACGTAGTGTTTGAATTTTTTTTCTCAATTATACTTTCCATCCTCATTCCGCTTCAAAATTATCATACACGTGACCGTTTTACCCGTATCGACACTTATTTAATTCACATTATCATTATTATGACGTATTACGTGACGACGAGTACACGTTTACTCTCCTTCTCTCTCCTACTCTCTCTCTCTCTCTCTCTCTCTCTCTCTCTCTCTCTCTCTCTCTCTCTCTCTCTCTCTCTCTTTCTGGGTTACGCAATAAATTTTTAAAAAACCGTGTGTATTCGTAAAATATCGGGTTCAAAGACGGGGGGGTCGCGTGATTCTAAGTCGTGCGATTTATACGATTGATTTACAATTTTATTTTCATCAGAGTGAATTTGTTTTTTTTTTTGTTTTGTTATTGTGGGAATGGCGAGGGGTGAGGGCGAAAATCTGACAAACCGCCATTGACGTGGCATTTATGCTAAAAAAAAATAGCACAGTTATAATGTTGAATATAATCAATAAGTTGTTGTACTAGCCGCAATAGTCGTGATAATTTGTTTGTATATTTTTTTTTACAATCTTCTATCCGCTTTTGTTGTAAATTTCTATACGCTACGCATATAATGCGTTCTCATACTTCCCGAGGATGGCGAAAGTTGAGACAGGAGAAGACAGCCCGCGACCATTCGGATGTACAAAAAAAAAAAAAAAAAAAAGATTGAAATCGAAAAAAATTCGGGACCGAAAAATTCTTTTCCCATTCGTTAGGGAGGGTCATTGGTAGTCTGAATTCTGATTCGAGACCTCCCAACCTTTAAAGATACCTTTAATATTCTCTGGAAGCGCAAAAAAAAAAAAAAAAAAAAACCCTCAAAATAATAATCGCCCTTCCGCACAAGTTTCGTTTCATTGATTGAAAATTGCGTGGACAAACACGCCAATACTTCCGGTATGATACCTAGATATCGTAACATCGATGAGTCGACAAAAGTTGTTGAAACAAAAATTCCTTCGTTTTGTATTATTGGTTTTTTTTTTCTTCTTTTTTTCTCACGAATAATTCCTCCATCCAAATATTCTCCAGGAACGCTTTTCCTTTTTTTTTTTTTTAAGTACAAGCTATCGTTACCAAAACCCATTCCCTCAATCTCTCATCATTCTTCTTCTTCTTCTTCTTCTTCTATTTTTTGTGTTATCTATTCGAAAAAAAAAAATTGAACGAAAAATTGACTAATAAATTTAAAAAAAAAAAAATGAAAAAAAAATGAAAAAAAAATAAAAAAATCTTCTCACGCGTTGATTTTCAATGATATTGCCTACCGTTGATATTGCCTATTGCGACGGTTTGTGACGGTGAATATCGCGGAGTTCGACGCCGATAAATATCGAAAGGGATTATCGAAATATTGAATAATTTAACGGTTAGCACGGTGGGTGATTTTTTTTCGCAGTCAGCGAACGACGATTTGGCCCAGTGTTATATGTTGATCCCATTAGCGATATTTTGTTGATCATGTTTTTCGACAGCGACAACTACGGATTGTTTTTTATCCGTCGAATCGCAATTTTGCAAAGCAGCAGCAGCAGCAGCAGATGAAGCGTCGGTCGGTTTTTTCGTCGGACTCGGACCGAAAGTTGAATATTCATCGTTGATATCTACGTGACCGTTTTGACCATTGTGTTTGATATCGCCGTTGCGTTCGCCAACGACGACGACGGACTCACCGGAGCACGTTTTCGTCGTCATTGACGAGAATCCATTCGTCGACGAAACGTTTTCAACGTGATTCGAAATAACGGTCGAACCGTTTGCCCGATCGCTCGTGCCATTCGCAATTCTGCCGATCTTATTGTCACCGTCGTATCCGTTTGCTTGAATCTTCGTTGAAACGTTTTTGGCCTCGTTCGACGATTCGCCCGACGCGTCTGCGACCGAGCCTGCAAAAAATTTGGGATCTTTACAATTGATGGAAGAAATAAAAAAAAAAGAATAATGAAACCGAATGAACGAGTGAAGGAATCAATAGCGATTGATCAATAGCGAAACAGTTGGATGTGAATTTTTGTGTTTTTATTGCACGAATTACGAACAAAAGCGTATTTATTACTCACCGTGCAAACTGTGACAATACTTGTTGCTCGAGTTCCACTCCTCTCTCAGACTGAGATTGAACATGCTGTAATCCGGATTTCCGGTTACTTCTTTCTCGATTGTGAGAAAATTTGGCAATATGCCGACTAGATCGTCGTCGGTCAGAGCTGTGTAAGTCTCCAGAAGCATAAGTCCTCGACACCTTTGAACCAATGAAAAAAATTTAACAACAACAAATAATAATAATAATAATAATAATTGATACGATTTTTCGCGGTATTCGCGATTTCGTGTAAATTAATTATTTATTTTGAAAAAAAATATTTTAAAAAAACATATAGATTATAAGCAAGTATACCTGGGATGTGCTGGTTCACGATAAATATCGAGCTGGAAGTACTGATTGTTTATGAGGAAACAACGTCTGCGTTTGAATATCGTAAAGTGGGAATCGTCTCTCTGGGCCAACATGTTCAGATAATCTCTGTGTGTCAATTGGGTCTTAACTTCGACGACTTGTCCACACATTTTCGGACGTCTGATCGTGTGTATGTACGACCAATGACCTTCGAACAAACGTACGATCGATTAGATGACGAATAATAATAATAATAATAATAATAATAATAATAATAATAATAATAATAATAATAATAATAATAATAATAATAATAATAATAATAATAATAATAATAATAATAATAATAATAATAATAATAATAATAATAATAATAATAATAATAATAATAATAATAATAATAATAATAATAATAATAATAATAATAATAATATTTCATCTTAATAAAATAATGAAAATTAAGGAGGGGAATCTAATTTTTATTAGTTGTTTGCAGATAACTATATATAATTCTTTGAGGCAGAATCCTGCTTTAGAAGGTTGAAAAAATCGTTTTTTTATTTTTTTATTTATTGCTTCAATCTGTTTAGCGAGTTGCGACAGTTTTTTTTTTTTTTTTTTTAATTACAAAAAGCACTTTTTTTTTTCAAACCTGATAGAAAAATAGTAAATTTGACAATTTACCTTTTTGTCCGCGTTTACGAAGTCTCGGTTGCATATTAGGATTTTTGCTTTGAAGATAATTGTGAACAACGTCAAAGTCCTGAAAAGGTGGAAAAGCCGTGTCCAAAGGTAGCGGTCCCTTGACGAGAAACTTGACTTTACGACTGCTCGCTCGCAAACGATCACCCGTGTCAATGCCGAGTTTTTGACAAACGCATTCGATCATGCGACAAATTTTCGAATCGAAATCCTGACGATTGTCGATCACATCGAAATACGGATGACCGACCCAAGCCGCGGCCGCGTTGTAATCGAGCTCGCGGGCCAATTCGACGCCCTCCGAGCGACAAGCGTGATCCTCGGTCGAATAAAAATCTTCGGCACCGTTTGCCGCCGATACCATGTGAATTATTTGATTGTAACGATTGTCACGTAGTTCGACGTTGTTCCAACCGTTCGAGGCCATCATCAGCTCCCACTGTTTCTTCGAAATAACTGATGTGAAAGAAAAGAAAATGATTTGATTCACGAGTGATCATGATTGAGGACTACGATGAACCTTAGGGTGGTCCTTAATGGGAGTGTTGACGAATTTCGACAAGTGCACCCCCCGAATAGGTTCGAAATAAGTGAATGAAAATACGTGCGAAACCCGAGCATTGTAGTCCAATGAGAAGACATGACTGTGAGCTCGTTTTGTTTCCCATTCGAATAACATGGGATTATCCGACTAATTCGGTAATTATTTTTTCGGGTTGTACCTAAGCACGCGAAACATTTTTTTCATTCACATAAATCTGCCATCAATGGGTATTATAACTACTCGTGAGATTTTTTTTTACAAGACCTCACCTGTATATTATCGATAACCGATTTTAACAACTGATAAACAATTTTAACAAAAATTGCAAATTAATTTGTGTTTGTGTCTTGTGAAAAAAAATCGTACGAGTATTTATACCCATTGACAATAGATTTGGGTGAATAAAAAAAAATTCTTGCGTGCTCAGGGACAGCACGAAAAAATAATTACCGAATTAGTCTGAAAATGCCGTGTTATTCAAATGGGGAACGAAACGAGCTTACAGGGGCGTTTTCTCATTGGACTACAGTGCTGGGGTTTCGCACATATTTTTATTCATTTATTTCGAACCTATGTGGGGGGTGCACTTGTCGAATTTCGCCGACCACCCCATGTCTATTCAGTCACCAGATAAAAAAAAACGATGATAAAAAAAATATGAAAAAAAAAAATGGCTCGTCCCGTTGCAACGAGGAACACCTTGAGCGATTTCATCGATTATTCCTAATTATAAAAAGCTCACATGCAGAAGCGTCCATGGCACCCCGATCACAGATAATAAGACAATTTCTGCTGCAACTTTCGCCCAACTGGAAGAACGTGTTCTCGATTTGTATCATCGTGCGCAGTAAATTTTCTTGAAACTTGAAACCTGTAACACAAAAATTCCGCAATGATTATTTCGATCGATCGTATATATATATATATATATATATATATTTCCGATTGTATTTGAATATTCGCCAACGCGTTATTTGTCAAGCACGATGGAGATGGGGATGAGTGTTTTATCAACCCTTGGCTGGCGCACTGGGTTTACAAATGATCTCGAGCGAAAGCAAACCCCAATTTAATACGTCTTCAATTCAATTTTGTATATTTTTTTTCGTGCGATTAAAGATTTCTGTTTCTGTGGTTCACACGATAGATGACGATAACAAGAACATGCTATAAAAATTTCAAAGCGTTCCGAACCTTCGTTCGAAAGTTAGAACCTTCACCATCAACCAACATTTTTTAAAAAATATATTTTTTCAAAAAAAAAACGAAATTCCGTTTAAAAAAAAACAGAATCACGTATACAAGACCCCAAAGGAAGGTGTCAAAGAATATACGGGAATTTTTTCGAGTGAAAAAAAAATCATTTCGTTACTCCCAGCGAGCTATATTTCGTGACTTCGGGGTCCAACGGACCCCGTGTGCGTCAGCCAAGACACAATCGTGTCTCTCATTATTCATAATTACATTCACACGTTTCTCGCCCTGCTTGCTAAAACGAGTTGCGCAAAAGCATAATGATAACGAGCCGATGATCGACGATCCCCGAGCGTACGAGATTTATCGTGTCGTGCTTGTCGAGCGCGCGCATGCGCGTTAAAATCATCGATAAGGTCAATTAGAATATCGTGTGGAATAAATTGGTCGCTCGATCGAGCGCATTTGATCGCGACACGGACGAGTCGACGAGAGCGATGATGACGTAGCTGATCAACCGCTAAATACGGATCTAACGAAAAAAAAAAAAAAAAAAAATGAATAAACATATGCGCGTTATGTGAAACGTTTCAAATGCATCAACGCACGATCAAATTGCATCAGCTTACAATGATACTCGTTGGTATGTGTTTCTTTTTTTTTCTTTCTTTCATTCTTTTTTCTTTATAATTTTCTTTCCCACTCGCAAATCCAATTTTTTTCATATTGTTATTCAACGTTGGAAGGTTGAATTCATAATCGAATCATCCGGATCAGAGGTACGTTGTAGGTCGAGTCCGGTTACACGAGTTATAGATCCATGAGAATACATTTTCAACGAGTCAAGCGAAACATATCTAGCGAAATATCGATTATTATTTTTTTTTTTTTCGCATTTGCGGAAAGAAGAACTATTGAGAAAAGTATTTGCCGAAAATTGCATCAGGGGATTTGAAAAAATTGGCTGAGTCACAGCTGATTTCTCATTTTCTACTTTTGTTGATTAATCAACGAAAATATTACGAGCTTTCGTTTAAAAACAAAAAAAGAAAATTTTAAATCGGTTAAAAATTTTAGTCTACGACTGATTTTAACAAACAATCCATCGAACCATCTTCAACAAATGAACTAAACACTCGGAAAAAAAAAAAAAAAAAAAAACGTGAATATCTTCATTCGTTAAGTCAGAAAAAATCTATTTAAACTTCAGAGCCTGGATACATCCCCTCGACTGAATATTCTTCCAAAGAGTTTACCAACCAGTCAACAAGATTCATCTCTCATCGTAATCGCGATATAGAAATAAAAAAAAAATTAATCGACTTCCGAATACGTCGACGAAATTATTATTATTATTATTTTTTTTTTTTCAAATCGTTTTTGTTATCCATAGGAATCGAATGGGGCCTCAATTGACAAATGAGTTTATGAATGACGCGGAGACTCATTAATGCTACCCACCAGTAGCTATATATCAATCCAATATTACGCGTGAATAATAATATTCACTAGCCCACCTTCTACTTTGCATTAAAGTAAATGATTATTCGTTTTTCTTGTTTATCATGATTATTATTATTATTGTTTTTTCTTTATTTTTTGTTTTTTTCTTATTTTCAAATTATTCATCGAAGTCGAATGCGTCTACGAGTGTGACGACGACGACGACGACGACGACGACGACTCACCGCCGTCCGACTCAACCCTCAGTATCTCCGGCCACTTGGCTACGTCATCGTCGGACACGTTCCAGTTGTGACAAGTATTCTTCAGCATACTCGAACAACCCCGTGAACTCTGCCGAATCGCTACAAAACAACCGCGATCTTTTCTGTTTCACGGTAGTTATGCATATATAATATATATATATATGTTTTTTTCATTTTTTTTTTAAATATTTGTTTCAAGCTTCGAGCTTTACTTTAAGGGATTTTTATGCGGCAAGCGTTATCCGTCCGTGTTTGTCATTGGTAAAATGTATCTTCATGATATTCCGTTGACATTGTTTGGAGACTATGACAAATCTTTTGGAAAAAATATTCAACTTGACTCACACGTCGATGAATCACTAGTCGTTATATCGATTGATGAGAATATGAGCCCCCAATGATTATCTTACCAGCTTGCTTGATTAAACCCCATATTACCCTAATGAACGTTTGAGCGCGTGAATAATCGTTAAATCGAGACACGGGAGATGTTTTTTTTATCGAATAAAGGTTGTTCCAGGTAAACGAGATTAGAGGAGGAAAATCGAATTAGCCGATGACGATATGATCGGATGATGATCGGGCAATTTTGTCGAGCCAGGTCTATATCGCCCTCTCTCTCTCTCTCTCTCTCTCTTGAGACCTTGAGACGGCTCGTGATAGAATATTGTACGATGGGAAATTTTTATTCGTCCTTGGACGAATCCCGGACAAACTTGGAGAAGAGAGCCTGGAGCACCTCTCGAGGGGGAAACGTCCAGGAACGAAGGAAGGACGTACCGGGGAAGGACGTTAGCTGCTGGGGCACTGGGCTATCGATCTGCCGTGTCGTCATCTGCCCGGCACTCGATTTTCCTCTGGGTTTTCAACCCCCCCCCCCCCCCCCCCCCCCCCGCACCCCTTTTAACGCACGAGCGGTCACACGTGTTGTTATTGCTGAGAGCGAAATTAGGTCGTGCCCAGACTCCGGACTATTTATTTGTTTCATATTTTTTCTCTCTCTCTCTCTCTCCCTCGAAAATTTTATATTACTGTCATGAAAATTTGTGAAAATTAGTTTTCATTGGCATTCTCGTCTATCCTCGCTTATCGATTAACCGTGAGAAATTAACCCGTGTGTCTTGGCAATAATCGTGAACAATATCTCTCTCTCTATCTCTCTCTCTCTCTCTTTCCGACTATTCGCAATTTCACGGCTAATTTAATCTCCACCAGGTCCCAACACAAAATCATCGAAGTTCGGCCACACGTTGACTCGCACTACTGCGGATCATCCCCCCCTCCCCCGTCTCGAGCTATTTTCGAAACTTTCCAATTGTTTTTTTTTTTTTGTTTTTTTTTCGCTTCTGCGACGAGTGAAAAAATTCGTGATAAATCTCACAGCGTTGAGATAAAAAAAAATCTGAAATTATAGCGGAGTATTTTACAAGTGTAGAATCGATTTCACATTCGGATCGATCGCGAAAAAAGTGTCACGAAAAAAAAGTTCCCCCCCCCCCTAATATCATCCGTCCCCAATTCGTTACGATACAATTAAATTTTCCAAGTAAATTAACGCGACGTTATCGGCCGAGCGAAAAAGAAAGAAAAAACAAAAAAAAAAAAAATGTGTCGTGACAAAACAAACATGGCTATATCGTGCGATAAAGCGGCCGAGATGCGACACCGAGGCAATTATATTTTCCCCCACCGCTTGTGAAGGTGTAGCAAAATGTGACAACGTGAAACGAGTAATATATATCGATTGGGGTTCGCCGTCGATCGTAGGAAAGTTTTAGCGGGTAAAGGACGCGCGCGCGATCGTTCACGAAGAGCTTCGGTGTCAGTTTGATATTGAGCTTTTGTCCACGTTATGTCGTGTGTATGGCAACGAGGAGCGATGTACCGAGGCGATAGGAAGCCCGCGAACGGGTTGTCGCCGTAGGTCGTCGGAAGCCCGTACGATGTTTCATCCAAGGTCGCCCGGGGGGCGAGTTGGCGAAGGGGGGGGGGGCGGAAGGGAGATTACAAAACGGATAACGACGACGCGGACAACGCAATCAATGTCGCTCGTTACGGAAATCCTTCGAATCCTTCTGATTCCAACTTTTTGCAAAATTATCCATATTGAAAATAGAAAAAAAATATATATATATATTTTTCAAAAGAAAAATGAATGAGTCAAATATTCAACCCTTCAATGGTGACACTGGGTCACTCGTTCTTCTCCAAAATTTCACGTTATTTATGTGATCATTTGTTTATTTGATTGTATGAGAGTCAAAGCAAGCCTAAGATATGACATCTCCTGATTGAGTTAAGTAGTACTTTGATGTGACAACGTCGCGTGTTATGACGTCGATCAGAGAGAGAGAGAGAGAGAGAGAGAAGATGGGAAACAAACGCGCAACGTTGCCATGTCTACTGTATCACGACCAACTCCTCATATAAACTGTATTTTCCCCGATGTTCATTTGCTTATTATCATCATCACAGTCTCCTGATCTCTACTTTCGAGTGCCCAAAATGTTGTCCGAATATTCAACCAGCAGCTCAAGTGTTTTCATTAAAATCTGACGAAGACTTTTTGTATTATATCAAATTCAACGTGATTTTCCATAAGGCTCCATGTTAAACGTGTGAAAATAAAAGTATCGATATATTTTTTCTCGCGCTCCGGAAGGCCATGAAAATTTAACTGAACCTTTTTCTTATCACAAAGTATGCCAAGTTTTATGAAAATCCGACGAGGAACTCTCTTATCGAGGATAGTTAAAGCTGCCAAAAATTATGTTACCATTTATAAGGGTTTTTCTCGATTGTGTTTAAATTTTCACAGATCACGCTTGACAGATGTCATTCAAAATGTATTCAAAATGTAGAAACTTGCCAGAAGAATCGAAAAAAAAAAAAAAAAAAAAAAAAAACAAAACAAAACAAAACAAAAAACAAAAAACATTTTGCCTCTTATCAACGCGTCTGAGTATCCACAGGTTGGTGGACGAGAAAAGACGCGGTCGGTGCTTGACATCGACCGTGTAAACGTTGAGCAAAAAAACGAGTCACGGGAGCTTTCCACCCCCCCCCCCCCCCGCCCCCACCTCGCCCCCTTAACGGACACCCGCGGTTTATCGAGCCATTGGCACATAGCCATTATTTATTTTGCGCAATCGAAATAATCTCCGCCTCCACGTGTTTGTCTCGCACATCGAACAAGCGAAATGTACTATAAAATAACGTCGATCAGAGTACGTCGAGGATTTAGCGGCCCACCTCGACAGACGGATCCCGCAAACAACTGTGAATGTTATATATATATGTCTCGTGACTTTGCACACAACGTTTTACCGACCGATCGAGTCTCGTTCGCATCCCCCGCTCCGTCACGAGGGATCGTCGCGGTGTCATTATTATTCTTGGCAGACTCGTTCGTACGATTTACAAAAAAAAAATGGTTTTTTTTTTTAAATTAATTAATTTTTTTTTTTCTATTTCATTTTTTTTATATCACACGAGACACGTGTTATTGCTGTCATTTATGTACCGATTGAGACGAAATTGAGCCAAATAACCTTTTTTTTTTGTAGAAAATTGAATTCTCCACAAAAAAAAAGGATCAACAAGATTTTTTTTCCATTTCCAAAGTTTTTGAAAATATTTGGGAAAATGAAGGGTTTCATTTTGTCAAAATATTAATATATAAGGTGACGAGAGAAATAAAGAGAGAGAGAGAGAGAGAGAGTCTCTGTATTTTAAGGGAATCCCGAGTGCATGACCTGCATTAATTCTGTTGCGTCATTAAGACAATAAATAGTATCGATGCTGATATATATCTCTCTCTTTCTCTTTTTTTTTCTCTCTCTCTCTCTCTCTCTATATCTCGATCTCTTCCACAAACCATTCGCCGACTTATAAAAATCACATCCAATGTGCAACCCGTGCGGACTCGAAAAATTTCCATCCGTCCCAATGAGAACCGGATCGACCGGCTTTACTTTCAATTAACCATCAAGTTTCATCGGGTTATCTTTCGACCGATGCCACATACGCAGCTGTGGACTAGTCTCGCGTGATTCCCCCTCGATCATCCAGCTTGTTTCTCATTAAAAGCACTTGTCACACATATTCGTTGAAACTGTCGAACAACAGTCTGCCCAGATTTGCCTTTAAACCCTTAGTCCGTAAACCTGGGTCGTTTTCGTCCGATATTCATAAAGAAATATATCCAAAAATATATATATATATATATATATTTCTCACAATTTTACAATTGAGACACTTCAAATTCGAAAAACTCGATGAAACCTTCGTGAAATTTTTTCCCAGATTCTTCGCGGCAATTTTACGGTTTGAAAAAATAAAAAAAAATAAAGTTTCCAGACTGAGGGTTGTTAATCTTAGGATCAACTGTGTTGTCTTTCGTTTTTTTTTTTCATTTTCATTGAGATTCGAACAAGTTTTTTTTCCCGTAAAAAAAAAAAAATGCCCGAGAATGATCGAACAACAGGCAAACTACCTCAACGAATCCCTCAACGAATCTCACTGCCAAAAAAAATCAACGTCATCGTAAAAAAATGAATAAATAAATAAACATGCCGAATGTCGTAATATCAGTCTAGACGGCAAAGCCGAATATCCATCGTTATAAATCACACGTAATAAATATAATAACCGAAGCATCTGGTTTAATCTGGATTTATCGTACATGATTAGAATGAAAATCCGAATGACGTATGAGGCCTGGATTGTCGGGATATCCACACTCCGAACGTAAAACGAAACGTCGTCGACGCATTTCGAAACGATGGATCAACGTTTTGCAATCGTAACCGTCCGATTATCCGTTAAACGAGTTTGATCGACCGTGCAAAATTTTATTCGGCAGTCGAACAAATTTTATGAGACTCGAATGTTTGGTAAGTTGAAAAAAAAAAAAAAAAAAACCAGCGAGAACAAGCGTTCGTGATGAACAAAAAAAAAAAAAAACGAAAACCCTTAACATTTGAACAACATGAATATCTTATTTATATAAGATAACTTTTTTTTTTTTTTAAATAAATTAAAACGAAAAAGTCGTTACTTTGTCATTTTTGTTATTCATCGCCTTTTTTTTTTTTTAATTTCTTCTTATTTGTACGTTCTTGTGCTGATTCTATTATTTATTTTTCTCAACGCTTTTGATCAAATATTTTCATTTTCTTTTGTCTTTCGCGAATGAAGGTACATATATATCATGTATTGGTCCTTAATCCGAGTCACCGATCATGGAAACATTTTCGTTTTAACAAAAATATGGGGGAAGACCAATCCAAGAACCAAATGGAATAACTTTTTTCTTTTATATATATATATATATATAAAAGGAAAATAAAGCTAGTAGAGCAGCGGGATAGAGTTCGTATTCGTGTCGTCGACAATTTTTGTTGTTTGTAAAATTATAAAACGTGGAAACGGCGCGGATGGACCGCATGCTTCCGGCGACAAGCAGTCTACGGCTGCAAGCAAACAGAGCGGCTGCTGCATTCCGCTCGTGCGTATGGAGAAAGGAAAGTTCGAGCGCGTTCAAGGTGCTCCGCCAAGGTTTTAAATATATATATATATATAAATATTTATTAGAGTGGTTTTTTTTTAATTTATTCGGAACGTTTGTGAGGAGAGGGAGGGGGCGTCAATATTTTATTTCAAGAGTGACCCTTGCTAAGGACCACTCTAATACATGTTTCATATATATATAATATATATACTAGGGTGGTCCTTAATGGTATTGTCGACGAATTTCGACAAGCGCGCCCCCCAGATAGGTTCGAAATAGAAAAATAAAAATATGTGCAAAACCCCGGCTCGGTAGTCCAATGAGAAGACGCCCCTGTAAGCTCGTTTTGTTTTCCATTTGAATAACATGGAATTTTCCGACCAATTCCGGTAATTATTTTTTCGAGTTGTCCCTGAGCACGTGGAAAATTCTTTATCCACGTGAATCTATTGTTAATGGGTATAATTAGTCGTACGATTTTTTTACAGGACCTCAACTGTGTATTATCGAATTTTTATCTATTTATTTTTTAAGGACCACCCTAAAATATATGTATGTTTGTATTTGCTTGGCGGATGTTGTACAATCACGAGCTTCCACTTCCATCATCGTTGAATTGTTTTACAAGCATGTACGTTGGCCTCGAGGATGACAACCGAAGGGGTTTTCTTGTTTAATTATTTTTTTTATTTTTATTATTTTCAAACAATTGACAAAACTCACCCTCATCAGCCGTCAGGTCGGAGAACTTGATGCCACCGCTGAAATTCAAAGAAAAGCGGAAAATCGATGAAAAAAAACGATTGTCACGACTGATGTATATATGATCTTTGATTTTTTATTCTGTTTTTTTGTTTTTTGTTTTGCATTTTCTTATCGAGCTCACTATCGAATTGTTTGTCTTCGAAATTCCAATGTCAATTATATATTTACGTTTTTTAAACGCGAAAATTATTCAAGACCATTTTCCGCGCTAATTTATTTTATCGTAATTATTTTTTCATTATTATTTATTTTTTTTGTTGTTGTTGTTGTTGTTATTTATTATTGATTTTTCGTAATATTGTTTTTGATTCGGCTGATTTAACGATAACTTGTTAGCTTTTTGATGCCATACCTGAGCAGCACGGTCGCTGTCTCGGGGACACGGAACACCTGGAAAATAAGACAACCACCACTCTATCGAATCCGCAAGGAATGGAAAACATCCCAATGGCCATTGACAATTTATGTAATTTTTGTTTTTTTTTTGTTTTTCTATATATATATATTTTTATTTCCGTCTTCCTTTGCATTCTCATTTAATTTGATTTCAATTACTGGATTTTTTTATTGTTTTTATTTTTTTTTGCTTTTTTTCTTTTGTTTTTAATTATTTCACAATAATCCATCGGTACGGAAATGTTAGCATTGCATCGAAAGGATTGTGAAGACGATATTTCATGACTCTACATTGACCAGGGACTATTTTTTTTGTTTTTTTTGTTTTTTTTTTGTGCAAGAAAAAAAATGGGGTTTGGAAGGAAACGAAAAAAAATTGATATGCCCACCTTCCATCCCATGTTCTCGAAGAAGGTGCAAAGTCGGGTCTGTCCGGTAGTTTTTCCACCGCAAGGACCTGAAATCCAACAATGAAAAAAAAAAATTAATTTAAAAAAAAAACAACAACAACAACAAACGTTAATTGAAACGTCAGCGAAAACAATTGGTATAACGAAAAAATTAAATTGATGTATAAATAAAGTTGCTAAACATGATAAACCGGTGGAAAAGAAATCGATGATAATAAAAGATGAAAAAAAAAAAAGATGCGGAGGACAATCAGTATCAAAGAGTCGCTGCACGCGACGATGATAAATTATGCGGAGGTAATTAGTGACCGTTATCGATTATCACGTCACGCGCCCGCGCACCGATGAACCTTTTTCCCTCTTTTTTTTCCATCATCCTCATGCGCATCGAGTTTGTTATTTTTAATTTTTTCCAACTACGTTATCCCATGAATTTTGGGAAAATTTGTTTTCTGTCAAATAACTCGCACATTTTCAACTTTTGAGTAGAAATGCATGAAACCAAAGTTTTAGGTAATTCGATTCTCTACAATTTTAGTCATTACAATTTTTCATCTACGATTGATATTCTCCGACTTTAATGGGAAAATAATAATGCGACAATTAAATTCAAATTCTATTTTCCGACTCAAGTCGGATAATATCGATCGTAGACGAAAAATTGTTATGACTAAAGTTGCTGAGAATCGAATTACCTACAACTTTGGGTCTATGCATTTCTATCCGGAAGTTAAAAATGAGCGAGTTATTTGACAAAAACAAATTTTCCTAGAATGTTTCACATGAAACAAAATAAATATGGTAGACAATGACTGAGTGGGGAAAGTGGTTTGTTGGACTCGTGGACATAGAATCAACGTCGGACGCCAAAAAACGTTTCGAGCATGATGCGGTTAAGAAGCTTCTCGCTAAACTAAATATAGACGCCCTTTGAATCGTTTAATTGGACGAATGTTTGAACGTTGTCTGCCACGCAATCATCGATCATCGTTGATTTATTATTATTGTTTTGTTTTGTTTTTTGTTTTTTTGTTTTTTTTTTTATTCCGCCTCCGATGGACGCCGACTTCGACTCCGATCGAACGTCGTTCACGAGGGATCGAAGTTACAGAACGATCGATTCACAGAACGTTCGCAGTTCAAAACGACCGACGTTTCAAACGTCTGCCAGTTCACGCGGCTTCTTCACGCGTTAACTAATTAACTATCAATGTCAGACACATGCCGCCCGGGACTTTTTTGTCGATAATTCGATTCTCCGAAACATCGGTCCTGTGAACTTTTCGTCTGGGTGGCGTTGTTTGGCCGGCGTAAGCGTGGGAAGAAGGATAAAGATCCATTGATTTTTGTATTGTTTTCAATTTTTTTTTTTTTTACTGCAACGATTCAAAGGGTTACCCCCCGCACGCTTGAAATTTTTATTTCCAGTAATTATTTGATTGTTTCTTTTTTTTTCGTTTTGTTTTTTCTCCCTCTCTCGCGTTCTTTCCGAGATAACAATTGACCCGAATATAAAGAATTTAATTTATTTTTTTGTCTCTCTCTCTCATTGCGCTAATTGATAAGATAAGTTGCCAACGAGTTTCGAGATATAACATTATTTTTCGATTTAGCCGAAACGTTAATTTCATCGCACGTTACAAAATAAAACAACAAAAAAAAATGATGGTCGCATGAATTTTACACATTCGAGTGAATGTAAAATTCAACAAGAACAAAAAAAAAAGTCGGTGGTCAAATTGTCAACATAATTTCGCAGAGATTAACCTTCGAATACGAAATATTTATAATGCGAGATAAACAAAAAAAAATCATCAAAAAATTCGAGGGTTTAAATTAAAAAAAAAAAAAAAAAAAAATAGCGGTAAAACTGTTGCGAATTACCATTGATACGTAATCGTCGCGAGGCTAATGAGCGCGATACAAAGGAAGGAAGTGGAAACGAAGCGTTATTGCAACATCGCGTTATGTAACGAATTGATTTTTGTTTTTCAATTTTTTTTTTTTTTACTATCGTAACAACGCGTGCCGCCCTCGTCCCATGTGCCAGCACAATCGCGACACTGACACGTAATGTTTCATAATACCGAAAAGCTTCCGCTATATCTCAAGGTCATGTGTGTGCATATATATATACATATGTATATTATTTATTTTTCATATTTTTTTTCAAGTACGTTTGCAAACCGACTCTAATTCGAAACAAAACGAAAATTTCCGTAACATATATCTCTCGCAGTTTCGATTAGTTATACATCGAAACAATAATTTCAATATATATGACTGAAAAAAAAAAACAGAAAAAAAATCTATTGAAACATAAAATAGGATCCCCACAAGAATCGAGTGTTCGAGCATTTTTCGCAGATGTTACGGATGCTTCTTACATGGGGAAAAAAAAAATAATAAATGAGTAAATAAAAATAATAATTTTTTCCTAGTCAACGTGACTCATATTTTTTAGGTTAAAAAATCCGACCGGGGTTAAATTTTCCGTCCTGTGAACCAAAAAGGGTTGAATTTATCCGGTGTGACTGAAAAAGGGTTAATTTTATCAATTGTGGATAGAAAGGATTGAAATTCGTGATTATAATGAACAGGTTTTAAAAACAGAAAAGCAAGATGCGTGTTGGTGCGGGAAATGGCCGTGCACAGACACGTGGTCGTCGTGGTTGGTCGAGACGAGACGAGCACGCGGCCCGAAGTAACAAAAAAAAAATGTTCCACAACGAAACAATCGAATCGGTTACGATCGAATATTGCCGCGATAAACGCTTTAAATCGATCGCGAATGAGAAAAAAAAACGTAGCAACCAAGGACTACGATTGACGCAATTCACGAACATTGAAAAATAGGAAAATGAAAAAAAAAAAAAAAAAAAAAATGTCAGGGTCAGACTAACCTCCGGTAAGTACAAGTTTGTAGAGACGTTTTTGTTCCATGTTTGACGTGAAAAATTGTTATCGTTGATGAATAAACAAAAATTGTTAAATTTCGTGTGTTCGCTGATGGTCTCTCTCTCTCTCTCTCTCTCTTTCTCTCTGTGTGAGTTTTTCTATTCGTTGCAGACGACGCGAGTGAGAGAGAGACGAAGATGGATAAAGTTGTTGGCGCGAGGTGTGCGCGCGCACACCACGTCTTGTACTTTGAGGCGACGGAAGATCGTGATGTACGTGTGTGTGTGCTCTTGTTCGTACTACTATGTACGTCTACGTCTTCTTCGTCGTCGTCGTCGTCGTCGTCGTCAGCAGTTGTCGAATTTTTCGGCACGCGTGTTCACGAGCGCTTATCGCCTTCGACTACATAAACACTTCACCGTACATGTTGAGATTGGAGGTTATTTTATGCGTCCACGTCGGATACATCGAGAATGGATATTTTTATTAATTTGTTTTTTAATATGTTTTATTTGGATTGCGAGAGGGAGACGGTGGAGCGAACCCTCGTGTGCCGTTAGCTACCGATGGGAGATCAGGAGCTTGACTGTTGAGTGTTGAACGCAATTGTTACGTTCTCGGGGAAACAAGCAGACGTGATTCGCTCGTTCCCCCTGTGGGCCATTGCATGAAGTTGGCTGGGAAACGATGATGCCCGAACTCGTTTCCACCTCTCCGACGGAAATTGCCGAACGTTCGTTTGTGCGAATATCCTTCGTTGTATGTATGATGGACGGAATTAAAATGAATTTATCCTGGTAATGAATGTGGACCTGGACCACGCTTACCGGCCTGAGGGGGGGGGGGGGTTCCGCGAGAGAAAGAGATACCTCAGCGAAGTATAGATGTCTCACTCGCACCGCGTACAGTCAGTTAAAAACATGAGGTCCAGCTCTAAAGCTGCATCCACCGTCCTATATACAGTGCTCGAAACTCCACCAAACTTTCGGTGGAGGTCGAAGGTCGGATGAATAAAATTTTTTGTTTCTCGAAACCGTCGCAAGGAGGGCGCCAGCAGAACTACGGTAACTTCTAAAGTAAAAATGGTGTCTAAATAGATAGGTTTAAAAAAAATTCATTTACCAGTTGGTATGATGTATTTTCGAGTGTATTTCATAGTTTTTTTTATTTTTTTTATACAGTTGCTGATAAGTGTCCAATGGTGGATATTCGATAGCACCGGACTACTTCCTAGATTACGTGCGCGTACGAATTTCGCGATATCTCGTACGACGATTATCGCGTTATTCATTCGTTTCATCGTTTTAAGGCAGAGTTGTGGAAAAAATGAGCTTTTGACATTATCCTCTTCCCCCCCCCCTCCCCCTCTTTCAGAAAAATGTACATTATTTCAAAACCTAATAATCTTATTTACACTCTTACAGGGATCGCGTCACTGGTATCAACCTTCCCTTGGACAAACTCATTTGTTGCGTCCTTGTTTTTTTTTTTTTTTTTTTAACTTGAATTTATATAAAACGACGAAAAAAAGAAAGACAATGATTAAGGACCGTGTAAAAAAAAAAAAAAAGCTAACGAAAAGGGTACGACTACTCGGAGTCGGTTCGAATGGTTACGCAATTATAGCTGATGAAACAATCGTTGATAAAATTTATTGTCCGAACTATACCGACGATTTATCGATCTGCGATCTCGAGCCTCTGTAAAAATTCTAAAGGCACGCCGAGAACTGCGAGCTCGTGACGCGATCTGCGAGACAAATTTTTGATGTAATGATTGAGAGCTTCCCAACAGATCTCCTGAAGTTTTGGTATAACGAGCCAAGTCGAATATACGGCGTTTGTTCTCGTTATCTGAAACAGAAATGAAGGAGAAATAAATAATCGTGATTTATTTTTCCCAATGCGTGTTATGAATAATATGATAGTCGTTTGAGGGGTTGGTCAAAGTCAGAAATAAAAAAAAAAAAAAAACGTTTTATTTTTTATTTTTTCATGTTATTGCGGTACAATAACTTGAAAATATTCTGCATCGTGCTACCATTCTGTGCAATCGAAATAGATAACGATATGTGAGTAAACAAAACAAAAATTTCATTCACATGTAAGCTACGCTCGATTGGAGAAGAGAAAAAAAAAAGAATTCACGAAAAATACGCTTTCAGTTCGTCCGACTGCGACCAACCCCTTCAAATTTTGTTTTCACGCCTTACCCGTCCGTCTACTTTTATTATTCCCCCAAAAGTATACATTTTGCCATGCGACGTTAGAGCCACAGAGTGAAAGTACATGGGACTCGGTAACGAGCATTTGGCCAAGCACGTCCACTGAAATTTTTGTAGATCGAGTCGCCAAACGTCAGAGAATTCGTCGTGCTCCGTGTATCCGCCCGATATAACGACCGATATAACGTCGGTTCGTTCGTCCCTGTGCTGTACGCAACCGTGGCACCTACGAGGCGCCGGAACTGCGTTGCATACCGGATCTTTATGAGCTATTCTCACCGTCCATTGATTAGTTTGCAAATCGAACGCTGGTATCTCCTGAAAAAAAAATATGTATTCGTCTCGGTTGTTGAGGCTGTTTGTTTGTATTATCTTGCTCGAGGAATGTTAAGGCAGGATTCTGTAAAGCAGGCTGCTACCTTAAACCTTAATTCAGGCTCTTTTACCTCAAAATCAAACGCTTCCGTCACAGTTCCGCCGCCCAAAACATAAATAAATTCTCCATCAAAGGCCAATTCGTGTCTGTATCTGCCTTTGGGTTCGGCCAGACTTCTGCCGCAACATATGTAAACGTTCTCCCAATTGTTGGTTCTAAGATCGTATCTGTGTATATCGCAGGTGTAGTCATAGCCGGTGGTACCTCCGACGGTGTACAAATAAGCGCCGTGCAAGATCATAGCTTGGCCGTAATGGGGCTGAGGACACGAGCCCGCGGACGGAAGCATTCTCATGTCTCCGGTTCTTAGATCGCAAATGTGCAATTTGTTGCTACAGCTGTGACTGAACGGAACTCCGGTGCCTCCGAAAACTATCAAAGTTTTATCCTTCAGTACTACCGCACTGGACGCCACCTCGCCCGGCATGTCTCTGTGAGTCGGCAACAATTTCCATTGCTCGGACAAAAAATTAAATTTCCATATTTCTTTGAACAGCGGACTTCTGTCTGTCCACTCTATCGGCGACATTTCCGAATCGTCGTCGTCCACCGATGGATTATAACCTCCGAACGAATACAAATTTTGTTCGTCGCAGACTATTCTGTGACCGCTTCGCTCCTTTGGGATCGCTGTGCTTCGAGGTTTGTGCTCGTGAATCACGAGCGGTTTAAACGACCAAGGTTCCAAATCCATTTTCCGTCACTGATTATTAAACTCTACAAAATTTCAGTAATAACGTAAAAAATGTTAATAAATGATTGAGGTTAGTTCGAGTTTGAGGTTATGATGAAACGTCGTTACGGAATTTCTGGATTTTCGTTAGACTCTATCGAACGCTATCGCATGCGAATCATTCCATCGGCTCTTTGCGTCGTTTTTTCGTTATTTAAAATCGTTCTAATTATTATTTAATCTGTTCGTTTCACACTTTATATTCAATTTTTTTGCTTCATCGCGTATGCGAGATTGTCCGACATCGTTATACGTTCGAAACAAACGAAACCCATTATCACGAATGAAAGATTTATTTTCATGAACATATACGCATGACCGAGCAGACGCTTTTCTCAGCAGCCGCCGCAAATCCGATCTCCGCTATGAGCGCGAGAGAAATAGCGCTATCGGTATGCGCTGATACAAAGAAGATAGATTACATCGAACCGTATTCGCCGTGTTAGCGTTTAGCACGAGGAATAGAGTTCCGACTTTTGACGATAGTTGGCGCGCTGATATATCCGTGTGACAGACGCATGGACCGAGACCTTAAGCCCCGCCCCACGCAGGCACCTCTTTCCTACCATCGCGGCCGCGCGATAATACTCTAAAAACCTCTAAAAGTCGGAATAAATTGTTTTCGGCTTCGCTACGAACGAAACGACGTTCACTACAAACCTTTTGACACCCAACTCTATAAGATAAACCCATAAAAATCGATTTTCCTGACCCATCATTTTTCGTCAAAAAAAAAGTTTTTTTTCGTAAAAATACATTTTTTTTTCATAAAAAAATCATTTTTTTTTCTACTACAAACGTAAATTCGGTTACCAGAGACATCTACACGGAAAAAATGGTGGTGTAGACGGTCGCGCAACTGTCGTAGCGCAGGGACACTACGCTTCAAATGCTCCGACAGCTCGATTTTAGGCGATTCAGAGCCCCATAATTTTGTCAGCAACACCGTTGGGCAGTAGGAGCATAAAAAAAGAGCTGTGAATCGCTCAAACGGTCGAGCAAGGACGTTAAATCGTAGTCACCCGGGGCTTCGAGTGTGTGCGCACGCAGCATACGTTTTAGGGCTCCATCCTCACTTTCATTTTTTCCGTGTACGAGGGTATCTGGATGTGAATCAACCGTTGAATCACCCATACAGAGCCATATCCATGTGAAAGAACCATTTGGACCGATTTTCGTGAATTTTCGGGGTCTAAAAAGCTTTAAAAGTCCGAAAAAATTGGTTTCGGCTTGGCTACGACAAAAACGACGTTCACTACAAACCTTTTGACACCCAACTCTATAAGATAAACCCATAAAAGTCCATTTTCCCGACCCATCATTTTTCGCCAAAAAAAATTTTTTTTTCGTCAAAATAAATTTTTTTTTCATAAAAAAATCATTTTTTTTCTACTACAAACGTAAATTCGGTTACCAGAGACATCTACGAGGGTATCTCGATGTGAATCAACCGTTAGATCACCCATACAGAGCCATATCCATGTGAAGGAACCATTTGGACCGATTTTCGTGAATTTTGGGGGTCTAAAAAGCTTTAAAAGTCCGAAAAAATTGGTTTCGGCTTGGCTACGACAAAAACGACGTTCACTACAAACCTTTTGACACCCAACTCTATAAGATAAGCCCATAAAAATCCATTTTCCCGACCCATCATTTTTCGCCAAAAAAAATTTTTTTTTCGTCAAAATAAATTTTTTTTTCATAAAAAAATCATTTTTTTTTCTACTACAAACCTAAATTCGGTTACCGGAGACATCTACGAGGGTATCTGGATGTGAATCAACCGTTAGATCACCCATACAGAGCCATATCCATGTGAAAGAACCATTTGGACCGATTTTCGTGAATTTTGGGGGTCTAAAAAGCTTTAAAAGTCCGAAAAAATTGGTTTCGGCTTGGCTACAACAAAAACGACGTTCACTACAAACCTTTTGACACCCAACTCTATAAGATAAGCCCATAAAAATCCATTTTCCCGACCCATCATTTTTCGCCAAAAAAAATTTTTTTTTCGTCAAAATAAATTTTTTTTTCATAAAAAAATCATTTTTTTTTCTACTACAAACGTAAATTCGGTTACCAGAGACATCTACGAAGGTATCTGGATGTGAATCAACCGTTAGATCACCCATACAGAGCTATATCCATGTGAAAGAACCATTTGGACCGATTTTCGTGAATTTTGGGGGTCTAAAAAGCTTTAAAAGTCCGAAAAAAATTCTTTCGGCTTGGCTACAACAAAAACGACGTTCACTACAAACCTTTTGACACCCAACTCTATAAGATAAGCCCATAAAAATCCATTTTCCCGACCCATCATTTTTCGCCAAAAAAATTTTTTTTTTCGTCAAAATAAATGTTTTTTTCATAAAAAAATTATTTTTTTTTCTACTACAAACGTAAATTCGGTTACCAGAGACATCTACGAGGATATCTGGATGTGAATCAACCGTTAGATCACCCATACAGAGCCATATCCATGTGAAAGAACCATTTGGACCGATTTTCGTGAATTTTGGGGGTCTAAAAAGCTTTAAAAGTCCGAAAAAATTGGTTTCGGCTTGGCTACGACAAAAACGACGTTCACTACAAACCTTTTGACACCCAACTCTATAAGATAAGCCCATAAAAATCCATTTTCCCGACCCATCATTTTTCGCCAAAAAAAATTTTTTTTTCGTCAAAATAAATTTTTTTTTCATAAAAAAATCATTTTTTTTTCTACTACAAACCTAAATTCGGTTACCAGAGACATCTACGAGGGTATCTGGATGTGAATCAACCGTTAGATCACCCATACAGAGCCATATCCATGTGAAAGAACCATTTGGACCGATTTTCGTGAATTTTGGGGGTCTAAAAAGCTTTAAAAGTCCGAAAAAAATTCTTTCGGCTTGGCTACAACAAAAACGACGTTCACTACAAACCTTTTGACACCCAACTCTGTAAGATAAGCCCATAAAAATCCATTTTCCCGACCCATCATTTTTCGCCAAAAAAATTTTTTTTTTCGTCAAAATAAATTTTTTTTTCATAAAAAAATTATTTTTTTTTCTACTACAAACGTAAATTCGGTTACCAGAGACATCTACGAGGATATCTGGATGTGAATCAACCGTTAGATCACCCATACAGAGCCATATCCATGTGAAAGAACCATTTGGACCGATTTTCGTGAATTTTGGGGGTCTAAAAAGCTTTAAAAGTCCGAAAAAATTGGTTTCGGCTTGGCTACGACAAAAACGACGTTCACTACAAACCTTTTGACACCCAACTCTATAAGATAAGCCCATAAAAATCCATTTTCCCGACCCATCATTTTTCGCCAAAAAAAATTTTTTTTCGTCAAAATAAATTTTTTTTTCATAAAAAAACCATTTTTTTTCTTCTACAAACGAAAATTCGGTTTCCAGGGACACATACAAGGGTATCTCTATGTGAATCAACCGTTAGATTCGAGTCTTACGTAGCTGAGTTTTTTCCCAGAGTCGATTGGCATACTTTACCGAAAAAATGATTTCTAAAACAATTTGTTTGAATAATTTTTTATAAACAATTTCAATTTGCAAAAGACAACTCCCTTGCACTTATAGCGATGATCTATAGCGCCAACTCCCTTGCACTTATAGCGATGATCTCCAGTTTTACATCATATTATTTTTCTTTTTTCTTTTTTTGAATTCGAATTCGTATTCACAATAAACGAATAAATATAGAGATCATTGGTCAACTCTGGTCGCAGTTTTGTCCAGTTTTTTCTTGATTCCACGAACGTCCGCTAGAGCACCCGAGAGCCACGTAATCGCCATCTTGAAATTACAAAATAATCCGCTAACACACACACATACACACACAGGTAAAGATTTCGGATCTCTTTAATTTCCCCCGAAATACGATAATACGCATTTTGTCAATCGTTAATTAGCCAGTCTGACAATCTTCGTGTATCGTTGAATTAGGAAAGAATACAGTTGCATCGACGGTGAGGTTGGGATCGCGAATATCGCTGCGCGCTTAAACGCTCCAGATTTTTGTAGCGGCATCGCTCCGTTTATAAACGGAATTCAACACGATGGACGCCATTCCACGAACACACGAAGGTACTGCGATTATTATTATTATTATTTCTTTTCTTTTTTTTTTTTACAAATTTCGAAAACAACGTTCGACGATAAACATTGCAACGATTTTTCGTGTCATTTTTATTTTATTTCTTTCACTCGAGCTTCCGATTGCCAATGGTTGTTGTGTTTAACCTCGTCGATCGTGCTAAACATCGATTGATTCGTTGGAACATTTTTTTTTTTTTTGAGGTTATACACGTGAATGAAATTGAGTTTTTAAACGTTTTTTTTATTGTCGTTCGACAGACATCGAGGCGCAGATACGTGAGATACAATCGAAGAAGAAAGAGATTCAGAACGCGGTGACCGAAAAGGAACAAGTCGGTCTTGGCAAAACCGGATTCTACGATCAGGATATTTACGACGGCACCAACAACAAATACGACGGCTATGTCACTTCGATTGCGGCCAATGACGAAGTCGAGGTAACGCTACTTCGTTGATCTCCACGTCGCACCACAGTGAACATCTCTTATTCACAGAAAAATTTATTTGTATACATTTGACCATGGGGCAATTTTTTTTTTTTTTTTTTTTCGCACAGGATGAAGATTACGAGCCCAGCACATTCAGTTCCAACAAGAGACCCGGTTACAATGCTCCGGCTGCTCTGCTCAACGATGTTGCACAGGTGAAATTCATTTACAATTCACCAATTCCCATCGATTGATAAAAGAAAAAAAAAATTCTATCATACAATCCGAATTGAATTTATTATTTTGTTTCTTAATTTCTTCATTTTCAATCGAATCAGAGCGAAAAGGATTACGACCCATTTGCGGATCGAAGACGTCCTACGATTGCCGATCGCGAGGACGAGTACAGGCAGAAGAGGCGACGCATGATCATCTCGCCGGAGCGCGTCGATCCTTTCGCTGAAGGTTTGTAGATCGTTTATTTCCTACCAACCCTCTAATCGGTAAACCTTAGTCTATAAAAAAAAAAAGAGGTAAAAAAAATAAATAAATAAAAGACAATCATATCTGTAACCAAACAATAGTTATAGTTGCTTCGGTCCGGAACGATCGACCGTTGTACAACGAGCAACGATTAATTATCCGATAACATTTTATTAGAAAAAAAATCAAAAACAAACAAATCGTTACACATTCGCCTGAAAGAAGCAAAGCAAAAAAAAAAAAAAAAAAAAAAAAACAACAAAGCCCATCATTTGGATTTGACGATGACAAATAAAACAAAATAATCATCGAATCATCCAATCACGACCGAACAGCAAATGTTTCACATGTATTTATGATAATTCCAAAATCTTCGTGGCTCGTTGCACACAATTGCGTGCACATGATTGTAAAAATTCGTAGCACGAAGGGACACACCATCGTCGATGATACATACATGTCACATTCAATAGAGCAAGAAAAAAAAAAAATAAAAAATATCGATACAACATAACGATTGCGACAAAAAATCGGTTTCATCACACGTTTCGTCAGAAAAAAAAAATACACACACACACATCCAAAAAGACAGACAGACAGACACACACACACAGACGTCGATGGCTTGAATGTGGATTGGAATGAGTGCGAAGAGATTACCTGGTAATATCATACTAATGTGAACATATTTTGTTTCCAATCTTAGTGACGGTCTGCACATTTGGAATCATCTGCTTTGCCCAGGATGCTATGTCGAAGGTTTTAATAACGACATTCATTTATTGCGTATAGCCATGCCAAACGAAGAACCGTAATTCGCTTAATCGACAATCAGGCGATTAGACTTTTCGCTAAAGCCAATTATTTTTACCCGATCGCATTGTTGTCATTCATTTTCCAGCACTCGTGATTTTTCATGGTCATTTATCTTCTGCGTTATCATCGATTCGCAACTCCACGGCGTTTGGCCGGAGAAAAGTTTCATCGCCCGGTGAATTTTTTCATCGTTGATATTTTTTTTTTCTCAAATATATATATATATATCTTTTGCAAATCTATTTATTATTTATTATCTGGATTGTCATTTGGTTCTCAATCTGTATTGAAACAAAAGCGATTGAACGTACTTCGCTGTGGCATGATTATTCGCAAAAAAAAAAAAAAAAAAGAGAAAACAGAAAGAAAGTAAAAAAGACAATAGTATGAGTGGTTCTGAATGCAAATATTATTAATAACGAGAATGAGTTGATTTTTAGATGGCTAAAGTATTTATTCTCGATGTGGAAGAGAACTTTGAGAGCGGAACAGTGCTCCCTGTGGCACCGTTACATCACGTACGTATTATATATGCGAGCTACTGGTTTAACGATGCTCCGACTCGTCTATGTTCATCATTATCTTGATTTTCAAATAATTACATTTAACATTTTTTTTTTTTCGAAAATTAATTAATTTGAAAAAACAAAAAAAAAAAATAGAAAGACGAACAGGAAAACGAATTCAGTAGCTCGTTCGGAATATGAACCGTCATGTTCCAAGGGCATCCAATGAAGCTGAAGCTAGCGAGCAAAAAGTTAAAAAAAAAAACAAAAAAATTTCATCTTTTTTTTTTTTTTTTCAAAGCAACATTGGGCAGAGGATTACAAACAATGTCGAGTTGTGTTGTCTCGGTGATTGTGAGCGAGCCAGCTTCAGTATCATGAGACGTCCGTTATCGACACAATAAAAAAAAAAATAAAAAAATAAAAAAAAAACAATTTTTTTTTACCAAAAATGAATTTAGGTCAAACTCGTGGCAAAAAAAAAACGGAAAAACTCAAAAAATACAATACAAAAATATATTGATATTGAAAAAAAATATATACATATATATATATAAAAAATAAATAAACGTCGAAGAACCAATGAGTAAACGCCACATTGCGTCAGATTATTATCTTTTTTTTTTTTAACAGTCGATACAAGTAATCATAACTAATTTGTTACGCTATGCGTGACATTTGTTTCGTGGTTACAGGTGGCAAGACACCGGACATCGGTTCACGTTCTTATCCGGATATTATGCGCGAGCAGTTGCTCAAAGGCGAAGAAACAGAGGTGGGTATTGAAAACAAACGTCACACAGTCACATTTATGTATTATTCGAAAATGTTATATTGAAATAAAAATTTGTAATTTATTTTACATTTTTTAAATGTAAAAAAATTATCAATAATAAATCAACTAAATTATTATTAAATGTGTGTGTGTTGCAGTTGAGAAAAAAGCTTGCGGAAAAAGCTAAAGACGGAACATTGAAAGCGACGAACGGCGATCAAAAGCCAGCGCCGAAGAAGCGCGGACGTTGGGACCAAACGGAGGACACACCAACCCCGAAAAAATTGGCAAATGCCCCAGCGACAACACCGACGTCGTGGGACAACGCTGATGTAAATTTTGTTTTTTTCACCTTTTTGCTGTTGTTGTTGTTGTGTGTTCTCCATAAAAATAATTTTTATTGGCAGACAACGCCCGCAGCCATAAGATGGGACGAGACACCGGGTCATGGAAAAGGCGGCGAGACACCGGGAGCGACACCGGGTCAGAGCACCCGAATGTGGGAACCAACGCCCGGTCACGCGACACCCGGGGCCGTCACACCCGGACGTGAAACACCGTCACACGATAAAATTGTTTCGAGCAGACGCAATCGTTGGGACGAAACTCCAAAGACCGAAAGAGGTATGTGTTTTTGTGTGTGTGCAACATTTTTTTTACTTTGTTCGAAAAACAAATAATAAAATAATTGCTTCGCGGCAATAAGGATCAGGAGAATTATGCAGACAAATTTGAAAAATTTATGAATTGATGAATTGATGAATTGATGAATTGATGAATTTATGGATTTATGGATTTATGAATCGATGAATTAATGAATTTATGAATTTATGAACCAATGAATTAATAAATTAATAAATTAATAAATTAATGAATTGATGAATTGATGAATTGATGAATTAATGAATTGATGTATTGATGAATTGATGAATTGATGAATTGATGAATTGATGAATTGATGAATTGATGAATTAATGAATTAATGAATTAATGAATTGATGAATTGATGAATTAATGAATTAATGAATTAATGAATTAATGAATTAATGAATTAATGAATTAATGAATTAATGAATCAATGAATCAATGAATCAATGAATCAATGAATCAATGAATCAATGAATCAATGAATCAATGAATCAATGAATCAATGAATCAACGAATCACTGAATCAATAAATCAATGAATCAATGAATCAATGCATCAATGAATCAGTGAATCAACGAAATTAATCAACAGAATAAACAACGTATTTTTGAAAGTTGAAACAATTAATTTTCTTAAATTATTTATTTATTAATTAAAAAAAATTCTTTTATTCATCTTCGATAAAACAGAGACACCTGGACACAACAGCGGTTGGGCCGAGACCCCAAGAACGGACAGAGTAGCGGGTGATCTTATACAAGAGACTCCAACCCCATCGGCGAGCAAACGACGAAGTCGTTGGGACGAAACACCGTCGAATCAAACACCGGGTTCGATGACGCCGCAAACCCCAGCCACACCATTAACGACACCGCATCAAACGTCGATGTTGACACCTAGCGGTGTGACCCCAACCGGACCCAAAGCAATGGGACTGGCTACACCGACACCCGGTCACATGATGTCAATGACGCCCGAACAATTGCAAGCTTATCGTTGGGAACGCGAGATAGACGAGAGAAATCGTCCGTTAACGGACGACGAACTCGACGCCCTGTTTCCACCGGGTTACAAAGTTTTACAACCGCCATCGGGTTACATACCCATACGCACACCGGCCCGTAAACTCACGGCAACGCCCACCCCAATGGCCGGCACACCGCAAGGATTTTTCATTCAACAGGAGGACAAAGCCGCGAAATACGTTGACAATCAACCGAAAGGCAATTTGCCATTTATGAAACCCGAAGACGCGCAATATTTTGACAAATTGCTCGTTGACGTCGATGAGGAATCATTGACACCCGAGGAACAGAAGGAACGTAAAATCATGAAATTATTGTTGAAGATAAAAAATGGCACGCCACCGATGCGAAAAGCCGCGTTGAGACAGATCACTGATAAGGCACGTGAATTCGGTGCCGGACCGTTGTTCAATCAAATTTTACCGCTTCTCATGTCACCCACTCTCGAGGATCAGGAACGTCATCTTCTCGTCAAAGTCATCGATCGTATTTTGTACAAATTGGACGATCTTGTGAGACCGTACGTGCACAAGGTGAGACGAATAACAAATTTGTGCGCAAAGTTTTTTTATTTTAATTAAATTTTTTTTTCTAAATTTCTATTTTTTTTTTTTTATTTTAATTGTAACGTAAAATATATTTTTTATCGAATTTACAAAATGGCGAGAAAAAAAAACAGAATCATCGAGTGATTGATGCGTGAAAAATTTTATTCTTTTTACTGATAACAAAAAAAAAAAATCATCTCTTACAATTTTTAGGGTTTCAATTTTTCAATCAATTTTATTTTGATTTTTTGGGCTTGCGGTGTTCGCTCGGGATCATTTTTCGACCTCGTAGCGACCTCGAAGGGTTAATTGGATGATTGAATTGAATTATTTATTGATTTATTTGTTTTTTTTACTTTGTCATTGTAAGATTTTGGTGGTGATCGAACCGCTTCTGATCGACGAGGATTATTACGCCCGTGTCGAGGGTCGGGAGATTATTTCGAATTTGGCTAAAGCCGCCGGATTGGCAACCATGATATCGACAATGAGGCCCGACATCGACAACATCGACGAATACGTGAGAAACACGACCGCCCGTGCTTTCGCCGTTGTTGCCTCGGCTCTGGGAATTCCATCGCTATTGCCTTTTCTCAAAGCCGTTTGTCGTAGCAAAAAATCTTGGCAAGCGCGACACACGGGCATAAAAATCGTTCAACAGATTGCCATACTCATGGGATGCGCAATTTTGCCGCATCTCAAGAGTCTCGTGGAAATTATCGAACACGGTGAGAATTTAATATCTCAATGATTTTTTTTTTTTTAAATGACTAACTAAATTGGGCAGCCCGACGATCTTTGAAATTGGCCATTGAAAATTGGCCGGGAGGGGTCGTTTTTTTTTATTCCCTCTGAACGTACACGGGATCTTTCGATTTTTCAGTGATACGCTTGTTTGATTGTCTCGAAATGTTCTTAAAAATCACATGAAGTATGTCGAGAATTCCGTGGTGCGTTTGTGGATGGAAAAAAAATCTTTCTGCTTGACTTTGAAATCGTTAGGGGTCGTTCCGACTCGATTTACATTTAAAAAAAATTTTTTTTTTCAAAGGTCTGGTCGACGAGCAGCAAAAAGTTCGTACGATAACGGCATTGGCAATAGCCGCTCTCGCCGAAGCAGCCACGCCTTACGGCATCGAGAGCTTCGATTCCGTGCTGAAACCTCTGTGGAAGGGCATAAGAACCCATCGTGGAAAGGGTCTGGCGGCTTTTCTCAAAGCCATTGGCTATCTGATTCCGCTCATGGACGCCGAATACGCGAATTATTACACCCGCGAGGTTATGCTCATTCTCATACGTGAGTTTCAATCGCCGGACGAGGAGATGAAGAAAATTGTCCTGAAGGTAACGAAAAAATGAAATAAAAAGAAAATAAAATGAAATGAAAATAAAATGAAATAAAATAAAATAAAATAAAATAAAATAAAATAAAATAAAATAATCATCTAAAAATCACATTCAGAAAAAATGTCCTTTTTTTTTTGTCACTACTATTAATTTTTTAATTTCCGTTTATTCTTTCGTGTTTGCAATAATAATTTTTTTTTTTTTTTTTTTTTTTTCATTCAATCGTCAGGTCGTGAAACAATGCTGTGGCACGGACGGTGTGGAATCGCAATACATCAAGGACGAGATACTGCCGCATTTCTTCAAACACTTTTGGAACCATCGTATGGCACTAGATCGTCGTAATTATCGTCAATTGGTCGACACGACCGTGGAAATAGCTAACAAAGTCGGCGCATCGGAAATAATAAATCGCGTAGTGGACGATTTGAAAGACGAGAACGAGCAATATCGCAAAATGGTCATGGAAACTATTGAAAAGATAATGGGAAATTTGGGCGCGGCTGACGTTGATTCGCGACTCGAGGAACAACTCATCGATGGTATACTGTACGCTTTTCAGGAACAAACGACCGAGGTGAGTTTACGACGATTGAAAATGAAAAAATTTAATTTTTTTTTTTTTCGCTATCGCTTTGAATCTCATTAATTTTTATTTAATTGATTTTTTTTTTGTTTTTTTTTTTTTGTTTTATTCTCCAATCGATGCAGGACGTCGTGATGTTGAATGGATTTGGAACAATCGTGAATACACTTGGAAAACGTGTTAAAGCGTATTTGCCACAAATTTGCGGTACAATATTGTGGCGTTTGAACAACAAATCGGCAAAAGTTCGTCAACAAGCGGCCGATTTGATTTCCCGAATTGCCGTTGTGATGAAGACTTGTCAAGAGGTAAGAAATGTTTTTTTTTTTTTAAACTAAATATATAAATAATTTTTAACAAAATAAATGAACAATTGAATAAATAAATAAGTAAATAAATAAATAAATCAATGAAATACTAAATAAATAATATGGAAAATTTGGTTGTAGTGTTTTTTTTTATAGAGATTTAATTCAATGACATTTTTATTTATTTTATTTCCAATTTGAAAAAAAAAAAAAATTTAATATAAATAAATTTAAAAAAAAAAAAAAAATGTTACAGGAAAAACTCATGGGACATTTGGGAGTTGTTCTGTACGAGTACTTGGGTGAGGAGTATCCCGAGGTATTGGGAAGCATTCTCGGTGCATTGAAAGCCATCGTTAATGTCATTGGCATGACGAAAATGACGCCACCGATAAAAGATCTTTTGCCAAGACTCACCCCCATCCTGAAGAACAGACACGAAAAGGTACGTTGAAATGTTTCAACGTGAAATATTTCGTTCTCACAAGATTTAACCCTTACTCCGGAAACCCGGGTCGTTTTCGTCTGATATACATTTTTTTCGTTCTTTATATTTCGTATGGAAAAAATATATCACAAAAAAAATGTATTTTTCACAATTTTATTATTGAGACTTGAAATTCAAAGCTTGAAGAACCTTCGTGAGATTTTACAGATTTTTCGCAGCACTTTAACAGTTTTGAAAACTTCATGACCCACGTTTTCAGGCTAAGTGTGCAAAAAAAATAAAAAAATAAATAAACGTTTACAGACTAAGGGTTGAAAAAAAAAAAAAAAGGTTTTTCAAAATGTTTTTCTGATTATCAGGTCCAAGAGAATTGCATCGATCTCGTGGGTAGAATAGCCGACCGGGGACCCGAACTCGTGTCAGCCCGCGAGTGGATGAGAATATGTTTCGAACTGTTGGAACTTCTGAAAGCCCACAAAAAAGCAATCAGACGAGCGACCGTAAATACCTTCGGTTACATCGCCAAAGCCATCGGGTCAGTCAAACAAATTAAAATCATATTACATCCGTTAATTTTACATAAATAAATTTTCCCCAACAATCGAACAAACTTTTGGAAACAACAATTCTGTGTTACCAAAAGAAATCACAACAATGCGAGAAAAAAAAACAATGAAATTCGATGAACAAGAGCTTAAATTTGAGCTCAAGGTTGTGCCTTTCCAGGCAAAAGAATATTGCGATAGAATTCATATGTGCTTTTTTTTTTTTCGAGAGTTCATCGTACGAAGTAAATTTACGTATTGATTTTTTTTTCTTTCTTCAATTCAAATAACTTGACATTTGCGTATATTTCGATGGAAACAAGTGCATTGGGATAATACTTCATCGACACACAGTTCACCTTATCCGGGAATTCATTCGAAAACAAAAAAAAAAATAATAATATGGCAAAAAAAAAATCAAAAATTATTTAACCAACGTGAACGTATTTGTTTTATTATTATTTTTTTTTCGCAGACCTCACGACGTTCTGGCGACCCTTCTGAACAATCTCAAAGTTCAAGAACGACAGAATCGTGTTTGCACGACCGTGGCAATAGCCATAGTCGCGGAAACTTGCAGCCCGTTCACGGTATTGCCGGCTCTGATGAACGAATATCGAGTTCCCGAATTGAACGTGCAAAACGGTGTTTTGAAATCTTTGTCATTTTTGTTCGAGTACATCGGTGAAATGGGAAAGGATTACATTTACGCGGTGAGTCCGCTTCTCGAGGACGCTCTTATGGATCGCGATCTAGTTCATCGACAAACCGCATGCGCGGCGATAAAACACATGGCCCTAGGAGTTTATGGATTTGGTTGCGAAGACGCGTTGATACATCTGTTGAATCACGTTTGGCCCAACGTTTTTGAAACATCGCCGCATCTCGTGCAAGCGTTTATGGATGCGGTAGATGGGTTGAGAGTCGCTCTGGGACCCATTAAAATTCTTCAATACACGCTGCAGGTCAGTCATCGATGTTTCGTTTACAATCACTGCTGTATGCTAATCCATTGGTCTTTTTTTTAAAGGTTTTTAGAGTCACCTGAAAAATTAGAATTTATTTTTTTTTCGCGACACCATCGATCTAAATTTGAAATCGAATTTACCCTTAAAAAATACTTTTACTCAGCCATCGTTTCAATTTTTTTTCATAGCCATACGAAGCAGATGAAGAACGTAAGATTTATCACGACATTTTCCACTCGTCGTAGCTTTTGGACCGTACGGAATATTAATTCTGACGTCTCACTTTCTTCGTAACAGAATTCATTCTCAGATGAGTGTGGGGACTTTTTTTTTTTTATCGATTTTAAATTTGGATCGATCGTTTCACGAAAAAAAAAAAAATCCAATTTTTCAGGTGTCCAACCAGTGAAATATTTATTTGTATATTATTATTATTATTGTTTTATCGACAGGGCCTGTTTCATCCGGCGAGAAAGGTGCGCGACGTTTATTGGAAAATTTACAACTCGTTGTACATCGGCGGACAGGACGCCCTTGTCGCGGGTTATCCTCGAATAATGAACGATCCGAAGAATCAGTACATTCGTTACGAGCTCGATTACGTATTGTAAATTTTTCGCCCCTTACTGGCAAGCGGATTTCACGATGAACTGGACCGCAAAAAAAAAAAAAGCATAATGTGTCGTAGGATAAGTTATGATTTGAAAAAAAAAAAAAAAAATCATTTCGGCGATGTGTAAACGACGTATTATCGAGATGTGGTTGATGTACGCAAAGACGCTTTCTGATTATCCACACACGTACACGACAGATCGCGTTCGGACAATTGAACGAATTATTTATGTTTTTTTATTAGACCGTGACGAATGCATAAAATAATTTGGTCGTCTGAAATAAAGTGATGAACTTTTATTGCGATGAAAATTTGTGTATAACGATCCAACGAGTTGATTCACGTTCCTTAGCGAAATTATATTATGTTTTACACTTAGTATTTAAAAAAAGGATGATCGATGAGACTACGGTGATTAATTGAATCAATGCCAGTCTGGAATAACGTAAAGTGAATAATGTAATTGCGTCAATAAAATGATCACAGAGTGAGTCGCACTTTTTTCTTTTAATTGAAAAAAAAAATGAATTGTTTTTTCAAAGATTATATCGGTGGATTTTCAGTATTTTTTAGAAATTACAAAAGCTACTGGACTTCAAACCATGTGTCACGATCAGTGAACACGAAGTTGCACGAAGCTTCGATGGTAATTTGAAAAAAAGCAAAAGTTCGCGCCGAGTTGCGCGCGCACTCCGATCATCGTGCCCATCACTTACCACGGGTGCGAGTGAGAGAGACGATTAATTAACGGACAATCACTCTTGTCACTCCTATCACTGTTATCGCTCTTATCGGACGCATTCGGACATGTAGCACGTCATTTTCGAGCTTCATCCGTGACAAGAACAACCGCAATGTTTACGTTCGAATCTGAAAACTTATAATCGCCTTAAAAACGACTTTCAATTTGCAAAAAAAAATTATTTCAACACAAAAACAAAATGTACACGCTTTTGAACGGTTTTTACAAGCACTTGGTGCAAAAAGACGAATATTTCATTCTAATACTGGGTCTCGACAATGCAGGCAAAACCGTAAGATTCTCGTTTCATTTTATTGTCAAACTTGTAGGTTAGGTTCTTATTATTTTGGATTTGTTTAATGGAAAATTTTATTATCTATTTATTTATCGTTTTTTTTTTTGTTTTTTTATTATCTATCACGAAGACGTATTTGGAAGCTGCTAAAACGAAATTTACAAAAAATTACAAAGGAATGAATCCCAGCAAGATAACAACAACCGTCGGATTGAATATCGGCAAGATCGACATTGCGGGAGTGAGATTTAATTTTTGGGATCTCGGCGGACAGGAAGAACTTCAATCCTTGTGGGACAAGGTATCCATGCTGGTCTCGCATATGAATCATAATGATTGAATAATCTTCCAAACGGTTTTGGATGCGAGACATTTTTTTTCCAATTTATTTTCAGTATTACGCCGAGTCGCACGCAGTTATCTACATCGTCGACTCTTCGGATCGTGACAGAATTCCCGACTCCAAGGAGACTTTTGGTACCCCATTCGATACAATAAAAAAAATGTTCAGTCAATCGCAACATAATCGAATTACCAACTTTGATAAATTTTTTTTTTTTCCTTCCATATTTCAAAGATCGTGTAATATCGTCGGAGCATCTGATCGGAGTGCCGCTTTTGGTTCTGGCGAACAAACAGGATATTCACGATTGCATGGGAGTGCGAGAGGTCAAACCGATATTCAATCAAAATGCGCATCTCATAGGTCGAAGGGACTGCATGGTAATGCCGGTTTCTGCCCTCAACGGGTAAGAATATCTTTTTTTCATACGCTCAATTTATTTACTCTTACTCTTCGCTCGTGCTCGTTATCATTTATATTCCCCGATCGTTGTACAATTTAATGTTCCAAAAATATCTCGAAACAAATATTTTCAAGCATTCGATCGATCTTGAACAAAATTTATTTCGCAATAAAACAATTTTGTTTGAGCATAAGAATCCATCGTCATTGTATGAAAAATCGATTTGTCATCAAATTCCATCGACGCGTTGTCCATTGGCGACCCGTCGAGATGTCACAATAAAATCAATCTGCCAAAAAATGTTTGATTGTTCGGCAGAGACGGCGTGGACGAGGGAATTCACTGGCTGGTGGATTGCGTCAAGCGAAACAGCGACGTTCGACCTCCTCGGAATCAGGATGACAATTGTCTGTCGTGATAGACCATATCGTCATCGTACTCATGTAGGATAAAAATTCGCAAAACTTGTTACACGACCCCCCCCCTCCCCCCTCATTATCATCATCCAACAAAAATATTATTTGTACAAATACAATTATTTATTTGTTTCGAAACTTTGACGAGTAAGACTTCTATATTCAACGTTGGATTTGAGTCGCATAGAGTCCTTCGTTACAGATCTTAATGGATAACAAAATATCTTCATTCCATCTATTTTGGGGAATAATTTCCAGACAAAGTAGAATCAACGATTGTTTTTTTTTTTTTTTTTTAATCCAATCGTGAAAAAAATAATTACTGAGTATGACTTTTGTCATTATTAAAAATAATGACTGAAGTCAAAAGTCACTTTTTAACGATTCCAATCGCAATCCTTCGCTTGCGCAATGTACAGATAAACGGAAGCAAAAAAAAAACCGATATGAAGAATGAAGAAGAAGAAGAAGAAAAAAAAAACAACTTGTCGATAAATCTTCATCGGTGATCGGAGCGAGGTGAATTGGTCTCTCTCCCGTGCTCGTGTGTGATATCAACCGAGCCGACGAGATAAGAGATAACGAAACCAGGCGCCCCGCACACACACACACACACACACACCTTCGCGAGAGAAACAAAACTCTCGTTTCGTTCTTCGCTGGTTAGTTGATAAAAAAACGTTATTGCGTGCCCTCAAAAGCGTTGATCGCGGAGCTGCGGGTTTCACATACGACGAATTTAGCGATTCAAAGTGCTTATAACGTGCGTTATCGCGAATTATTCGTCTTTCGTGACGCGTTGTCCATTCATTTTTTTTCATTTAATTTTTTTATCAGTTCAGCCACTGGAGCGATAAATCAGCAAGCATGTGGTACTACGAACCCGAAGATTGGAGCGTATTGCCCCCCGAGCTCAATCGAAGGTAATTTTATTATTAATGACAATTTTTTTCATCGATGCATTAATTATCAATCGCATTTGTTCGTTCGGTAGAATATTATTCTAAATATATATATATATATATATATATATATATATATATTTAATAAACGATTATCAATTTTTATGATAACGAATGTGAAGGCTAAACGAATTGTCGAATCGAGTCCAGAGTGAGCATGAAAATCAATCCCGTCGTAAAATTTACAATCTGATAAGTGCGATAGTGCACCGCATCGTACGAAATCCATCGTAGTAACGCATTGACACGATTATGGTGAAGTCCAGTGAAAAGAGAACAAACTCCTTCCCCTCTCCCCCACGATCTTTCCATCATTTATCCACAAATTATCGATAAATCTCGTATCGGCAATAAATTAATTTTAAAATCGCGGCTTTTTTCGCGCGACTCTGTCGAGTCAAATCAGCAACAATTTCTCACGACACGAAAAAATGATTCGCCATGCAGGACAATCAATCTCGCGAATTCGATGCATCGCAAAATCCTTTTTTCAATCCTCATTGCCGATAAATTCATTTCGTACGAGCTGAAAAAAAATTTCGTTTGCGATGAGTGAACGACGATAATGGCGGCGGCCATTTTGTCTCACGTAGTTCAGTCGCAGTGGAGGACACGGAAATATAGGTATACCTGGAATGCTTACTACCCCTGCGGGGGGAGGGCAGCGCATGCGCGATCCGAGAGAGATAGCCGAGTTGTGAGCTTCTGTCCTCTTTGTGTACAGTCGGGTGAGAATATTCGATCCGCACGACAGGTTGCAACTATCCAGTTGAGACTGATATTTTTAACTGATTGTACGCGGTGCGAGCGAGACAGACTTCACAGCTGACCTATCTCTCTCTCTTGAGCGCCACCTATGGTTCTGTTGTTTTATGCAGGAGAGAAGCAGAACTATGCATGCGAAGTCTGTGGACGAGTGAGACGTCGTGTTTGCATATACGTGAAATATATATATATATCTATATATATATGTGTGTGTATGTGCATGTGAGTCACTGTCTTCTCGTAGCGTGGTAAATCGTGCGGTGGTGTACAGTTTCTGTGTGTGTGTGTTTTTTTTTTTCGTTCGTACAAAAAAAAATTACGCACTCGATAGTCGGCTCAAGCAGCGCCTACGTAGGCTCCGGTAGGCTCGTAAAATCAAAGTCGAGTCCGGGGGTCTGGGTTGGTCATATAGAGACGGATAAAGCGATCCAGATATAGATATAATAGATGAAGATAGAGAGAGAGAGCCCACGCGCGGCCCCGATTACGATTATAATTATGTGCTTGTGGGCAAGAGGGTGACACGAGTGCGCGCCAGAGATTTTGACCGTATACGTTTTTTTTGTGTATTTGTGCGAGCGGGGTACGTATGCGCCCGATACAAACACACACACACACACATACATCTACTGGAAATTGTTTTTTCTTTGGAATCCCGACATTGATAACCCCAAAATATCCCCCCCCCCCAAAAAAAACCTAAATTAAAACGAGACAAAAAAAAATGAGGTTATGTGAGAAAGAATGAGATCGAAGGATGGCAAAGGTGGGCAAGGGGAAGTGTAGAGTGGTGTAGAGTTGTGTGTAGAGTAACGTTGGAGTTGGAGTAGTTAGAGAGAGAGAGAGAGAGAGAGATGAGAATATACATTTTTTGGATACGAAATTGAGGTTCAGGTGCGGCAAAGCGAGGGCGCTTTATTCGCGCCCACACACACACACACACAGTCGCGCGAGTACATAACGTAGACGGGTTTTTTTCTCTACGTGCGACAAGTCCGTGGACGAAAGTTAACATATTCGGATCTCTGTCCTCCTTCCACAATCTTGTAAGCTTGAGGCGAGGCTTTTTAACCCTGTTTTTTTTTCTTCTTTTCTATATCACGCTATTCGACGAAATAAATCATAGACAAATTTGGCGGTGGGTTTTGCGAGTAACGTTTTTAATTATCTTTTTGGAGTTGGAACTCAACTTAGATAACGGACGTTGTGAAGTATTAAAAAAAAAAAAAAAAACCGCGACGCGAAAGCAAAAACTTACGGAACGTAAGATCGAGAACTTAACTCGTGGCAAAAAATTTCCAGCCACAGATTCGACGGGGGGCAGAGGAGTTTTTTTTTTCCTGTTGTTTTTTTTGTTCGCGCAGAGGGGTTAGGACTTTGTGGACATCCGGTAGACTCCCTCTCGCCCTCTTCGTCCCTCTCGCGCGCGCGCGTTCATGTCAGAAACGTCATCTGTCACGCGACTATCTTGGAACAACTTTCTTTTTTCATTGACAGATGTCATTAGCCATTTTTCATTGCCACGATTTCCATGGAAAGGTGTTTTCTTAAATCTGTTTTTTTTTTTTTTTTTCACGTTTTTTCTAACCTCGTTTGTGCAACGATAATGGATTGTCCGGGTAGCTGTGGTCGGTCCTGGATTTTTCAGTTTCGCAGATTCGGATGCTAGTTTTTTTTTTTTCATCATTCGGAGTATCGTCGAGTCGTATGGACGGACGATGCGATTTGTCGGATAACAATTTTTGCAGACTCGCGAGGGCCGGGGATTTTGTTTTCTCGTTGCGACGTCGGAGTCGCCGAGGTTGCACCAATCGCCTCTTCGATCTCGTTCTTTAGTTTGTGGAAAATTGTTTGAAGCTTGGGCACGAGTTTGTTAGTCCAGCCGACGAGTGGATTGTCAATCTAACCTGTGACTGTGTACGCTAACAGGATTCTCGGCCGTACGCTCGGAACATTCGGATCTTGGATTTTGGGTAATCCGTTGTCGTACAGGCCGCCGCCGCCGCCGCAGCCGCTTTTTCCTATTCTCCCCCGCCCCCTGACGAGGGACCGGAACGCAGCGCTTTGTTTTTTTTTTTTTTTTTTTTTTTTTTCAATCATTGTAGACGCACTGGTGTGCAAAGCGTGCGCGCCCAGATCACCGAGGCTAAGAGGAAACATTGTGAAATCGCGTCGATACCATGAATGCCTCAGAACATGGGTAAAGACTGACAGTACTATTCATATTTTAAATTATTATCAAACATTATTATTCACATTAGTCAATGAATTTCCAGTTGCAATCCAATTTTGTTTTCAAACAGATACATCGTAAATTCTGTAAATCAATGATAAATTCATCGTTTTCATGGTTTTCGGGTATTCGTTTGGAGACGGCGTTCCTCACAAAAGAACAAAAAGCAAACACGCTTTTATTTTTTTTTTCCTCGAACCTCTTTAGATAACTAGAGTCGGAATTGCGAACGATAAACACTCGTCATTGCGTTACTACGACGGACGATAATTTTCGTATGATCGTTATAGAGCGCCGCGATAACTCGTTTGTGTTTACCCAAGTTTGTGTTTGTTTGTTTGCGGGTGTGTTTATTAAAAGCCGCACGGCCGTGTAATTTTACAGGTTTAACCCAGCCTTTAACATGGCCTCCATAAAGCAGGCTTTCAACGAAGCTGTCGAGCGAGGTGGGTAACTAATAAATTGAAAAAAAAAAAAAAAAAACTATATGTACATATAATTAAATATTAATTTTTATCTTTGTTTATTCCAATGAACTTCAAATATGGTTTTCTCATTTCGCAATGTGTTTGGTTTTGGAAAAAAAAAAAAATAAAAAAACAATTCCTTCCTCACCAAGGCACGTGCTTTTACCATTTTTTTTTTACGTTTGCGCGAACGAACAATCGCTTGCCACTTGTCCCGTACGACTGATCGTCGAATCGAATGAGAAAAAAAATATATATATATATATTTGTCTCAGCTTTAGCAGAACAATTGTAATTGTCATTGGCTTGGTTCACACGATAAAATTGTGAATTTCGAGCTTCTGATCAATTGCATCAACGGCTTGCAATTAGCGATGGGGAGAGAGAGAGTGAGAGAGTGAGAGAGAGAGAGAGAGTGACAAGAGACCAATGCCCTCACACACGCTTAACGCACAATGCACTGATAAAATATTCGTTAATTTCATAAGTATCGACAGTGAGAATGCCAGCACCGACGCGTCTACGGGATCTCATAAGACAAATACGGGCGGCGAGAACCGCAGCCGAGGAACGTACGGTCGTGAACAAGGAATGCGCGTACATAAGATCGACTTTCAGAGAAGAGGACAGCGTTTGGAGATGCAGAAATATCGCAAAACTTCTGTACATTCACATGCTCGGGTGAGTCGTGATGTGGATTATAATAATAATAATAATAATAATAATAATAATAATAATAATAATAATAATAATAATAATAATAATAATAATAATAATAATAATAATAATAATAATAATAATAATAATAATAATAATAATAATTTTCAGTTATCCGGCACACTTTGGTCAGCTGGAGTGTCTCAAGTTGATCGCATCACCGAGGTTCACCGACAAACGAATCGGCTATCTCGGTGCAATGTTGTTGCTCGACGAGCGACAAGACGTTCATCTGTTGATCACCAATTGTTTGAAGAAGTAAGTTAACCATCCGGATAAGGTCACAACTTGTCCAAAAAAAAAAAAAAAAAAAGAAAAACCGAATCCATCTGCGTTCTTTTCAATGTATAGACTTAAATCTTCCGCCAAACTTCGATTCAACATGTTTTCCAAACAATCCAATAGCCGTTGTCTTCCATTCGATTTTCAAGTATTCGAAACACGATAAAACGAAAAAAAGATTCACCAAATCCGACTTTTTTTACGAAAATAAAAAAGCGTGAAAAATTTTTGTTTCAGCCATTTTATTTTTGCGAAAAAAAAATAGAGCCTTCATGAACTTTGAAGAAAGTAATATTTATTTCGAATTTTGAATTCGAGACTCTTCGGTCGATGTCGAAAAAAAAAATGGAAGCGATACGTTCAAACGGACGGAAAAATGTTGAAAACTGGTATTAATTAATTTTTTTTCTTTTCGTCCGTTCCAGCGATTTAAACAGTTCGACGCAATTCGTGATCGGATTGGCTCTGTGCACGTTGGGTGCGATAGCATCGCCGGGTATGGCCCGTGATTTGGCATCGGAAGTCGAGAGACTCATGAAATCACCGAACGCTTACATAAGAAAAAAAGCCGCTCTATGCGCCTTCAGAATAATTCGTCGTGTGCCAGAACTCATGGAAATGTTTTTGCCCGCCACCCGCAGCCTTCTGACGGAAAAAAATCACGGTGTTCTCATCACGGGGGTTACCCTCATCACGGAGATGTGCGAGAACAGCGTGGACACCCTCAATCACTTCAAAAAGGTGAGACGAGTCGATTGAAACGACATAACGATCGAATAATTTCAACGTCACGCGTATTCGTCGTATCGTCGATGTTGCAAATACATTCGAAAAGCTTCGCGAACAAAAAAAAAACAAAAAACAAAAACAAAACAACGAAACATATTCTTCTTCCTCTTCTTATCCTTCTTCGTCTTCGTGTGTTCGAACAAAAAGCTGAACAACGTTTTCGTCGATGGGAAAGATAATTTTAAAAAAAAAAATTGAAAAAAAATTGGAAACAGCAATTGTATAACGTTACAAGTGTGGTTTTGTCTTGTCTAGGAATGCGGCCATCGAGAGGTAAATTATCAATAAACGTTCGCTGTGTTTTTTTTTTTTTTTCAAATTACTATCACTGTTGCTAACGGTAAAACGTCGCAATAGTACAAAATGTGGCGCCCCTCCCCCTCTCGCGAAATATATTACGATGTAATTTCACAAGGTTAAAAAAAAAAAAAAAGAATCGTGGAAAAACTTTTACCAATTTTTGGAATTTTTTAATCCTGTAAAGCTTAAAATATTTCAAATCTTTTGCCAATTTTTGGAATTTTTTTTATCCTGTAAAGCTTAAAATGTTCCAAAACTTTTGCCAATTTTTGGAATTTTTTCAATCCCGTAAAGCTTAAAATATTCCTAACGTTTCATGCTAATGGAATGGAAAATATTTTTCAAAAAAAAATGAAACATTTTGCAATTTTTCGCGTACATAAGGCCTTGAGAGATGTAACTTACACCGAACCACACAAATACATCGAACTGTTTCGCAATAGACAAATCTCGCCCATTTGTACCCGAGATTTTCGACAATTGGGAGGTTTTACTGTACCATTGACATTGCGTTTACCATGCATGAATTTTTTCTTCTTCTTCTGAATTTTCGATGCTTGTACCATTCTACTTGTCGTACATCTCGTATCTCGTTCTTTCTTTTTTTTTTCAATCAACCGCAGGAAAGCAACTTGATTTTTTTTTTTTTTTTTTTTCGTTTGCAACACATCACGATTTATTTTTTTCATTATAATTTGTTTTCGTCGATAATCGACGTAAATGACAAATCAATGTTATCGTTGGTTTAAAAACAAAAACAAACAAAAAAAGCAAAAAAAAAAAAAAAATTAAAAATTCATCGTTTATTCCGCAGGTGCGTGTTTTTCACAACTTTTGTATTTCTCATCGCGTTATGTATTTATCTTCTGGATGGATTCTACGTTGTGTTGTTATCCCAATGATATCTGGCTGTTCGTTCTTCGTTTTATACAATCTTCACGACCTGAATTATTTCCGTGTTGTATGTTTTGTTGACCCGTTGAGGTCGCACATGGGGTCCCGCGAACCCCACTCACCAAAAACCGAACCCACGTGCGTTCTTTTCAATGTATCGATTTGAATCTCGCGCCAAACTTCGAATTAACATGTATTCCAAACAATCCAACAGTCATTGTCTTCTATTTGACATTTCAAAGTAGTCGAAACACAATAAGAAAAAAAAAAAAAATTCACGAAATCTGACTTTCTTTACAAAAAATAAAATAAAATCGTGAAAAAATTTATTTCAGCCATACGGTAAAGAATCTTACGACGTTTTAACTCTTGAGATGTTATATTTTCGAGAAAAAAAAAATAGAGCTTTCATGGACTTTGAAAAAATTAATATTTATTTTGAAGTTTGACACTCAAGAATTTTGTCCAATGTCGAAAAAATGGAAGCGATACGTTCGAATGTACAAAAAAAAAAAAAAAGAATGTTGAAAAATCATATTTTCATTGCACAATGGCCACGAAGTTGGTTCGGGGGGTCCGATGGACCCCGAGTGACCGCAACGGGTTGATAATAATTATTATTTTTTTTGTTTGCTCAGAAAATTGATCGAAAAAATGTGGACGTTCGTGTTTTTTTTTTTTTTAATTTTTTCGTTATTTCGCAGATTGTTCCGAATCTCGTGAGAATTTTGAAAAATTTGATACTGGCGGGTTATTCGCCGGAGCACGACGTATCCGGTGTGTCGGATCCATTTCTTCAGGTGAAAATTTTGCGTCTTTTGCGAATTCTCGGACGCAACGACGTCGACGCGTCCGAAGCCATGAACGACATACTCGCTCAAGTCGCGACCAACACCGAGACGAGCAAAAACGTCGGCAACACGATACTTTACGAGACCGTACTGTCCATAATGGACATAAAATCCGAATGCGGTCTTCGCGTTCTCGCGGTCAACATACTCGGACGTTTTCTTCTTAACAACGACAAGAATATACGTTACGTCGCGCTAAACACGTTGCTCAAAACGGTTTACGTGGACACGAGCGCCGTGCAGAGGCATCGCTCAACGATTTTGGTGATTAAACCGATCTATTCGCATCAACCCATATTTTTAATTGTCGGAAATAACATGGCAAATATTTATTTTATATTTTATTGTCATAAATATTATCGTCAGAATCATAAATTTAACATTTTATTATCATAATTATCACCTCGAATTTATATTTTATATTTTTATTTAAATCGCTTAATTGTTATTCATTTTTATGTTAAACAAATTTATTATTATTATTATTATTATTATTCATTATATTAAATTAAACAAAATTATACATTCGTTCGTTTTGACAGGAATGTCTCAAAGATCCGGACGTTTCGATAAGACGTCGAGCAATGGAACTCAGTTTTGCACTCGTCAACACAAACAACATAAGAAACATGATGAAGGAATTGTTGCTGTTTCTCGAACGCGCGGATCCCGAGTTCAAGGCCCAATGCAGCAGCAACATTGTCATGTCAGCCGAGAGATTCGCTCCCAACAAACGTTGGCATCTCGAGACACTGTTCAAAGTTCTCGTTGCGGTCGGTTCAATCGAATGTCAATTATTTCACGAAACGTCAAAAATATATGCGAAATTTTTATATTAATTCGGACGGTCGAAAATTCTGACCCGCCGCGTATTCGGTTGATGATTTTTTTTTTGCGGCTTCCATTTCGTCCCAAAAACACCCCTGATTTTTTTTTTTAGAATTTGCGAACGCCCTACGACCCTCAGAAAAATTCGAAAATCCTTTTTTGGGCCTCAATGTAAAATCCGATTGTTCTTTCCAGGCCGGAAATTACGTTCGCGACGACGTGGTGGCCTGTACGATACAACTTATATCGGAGGCCCAGGCGCAACAGGGTTACGCGGTTAGCGCGCTTTGGCGAGCCCTCGAGAAGGACACTTTCGACAAACAGCCACTCGCCCAAGTGGCTACGTGGTGCATCGGCGAGTACGGCGACTTGTTGCTATACGGACCGCCCATAGACGATGCCGAATCACCGATAAACGTGAGTTCTATCCCTTTTTCCCATCGACGACGACTCAACTGCGGCAGTCCGGATAAGATCATTGTGTTCACGATTTTTAAAAATTTTTTTTTGCTTCGTATTTAACACAGCTCACCGAGGACGAAGTAATCGACGTTTATCAGAGGTTATTGTGGAGCGCTCAGAACACGGTCGTCACGAAGCAATACACCCTTCTTTCGCTCACGAAACTCAGCACGAGATTCCAACGTGGAAACGAGTAAGCTGGTTTTTAAAAAGAAACGAAAAAAAAAAATCTCACGAAAAATTTGCATAAATTTTTAGTTTCACCTTATTTACATATTTTTTTATCTCGTTCTTGCATTGTTTTGGTTTTGTTTTTTTTTTTATTTCTGTAATTCGTTGATTTATTTCATTTACAAGAATTATTATTATCATTATTTCAATTTTATTTTTTTGCTTCAATGACCCAAGTAAAAAATATATGTGTGAACTGTTTTTTTTTAGTTTCTTTATGAAATTTGGAATTTATATTCCGTATACAGACCGCATATGGACTGTAAAAAGTCTCACGGAAAAATTCGAACGTTTAAAATTTATTTGTACATGAATTTAACAAGACGATTGAATATTTATTGAAAAATAATATTTATATAGAATTTAATTTCATTATTATTATTATTATTATTATTATCAATTATTGAGATGATAATGGTTACTTATTTACACACCTTACATGTAAATTATACAAAGTCCATATTTACAGTTTATATATTGTTTTTTTTTTTTCAATTTTTTTTTTACTTGGGTAAAAAATATCGTTTTTTAACCCGTTGATCCTCGTCTCAGTGAGAAACAGTGAAAATGTTTCCAGTACGCCAGTGCCTCGATTTTACAGGAAAATACGTCAGATAATCGACACGTTTGGCAGTAATTTGCACATAGAGTTGCAACAACGTGGAATCGAATTTTCTCAATTGTTTCGCAAATACGATCATCTGAGGCCGGCTCTGTTGGAACGCATGCCACCGATGGAAACCGCGAGACCCCAAGCCAACGGTATAATCGGCATGGTCAACGGAGAGTCGGAAATCGATGACGACAAGTCACCGAGTTCGGTCGTTGAAACAGTCACGACCACCTCGGACTCGGTACGTTTAATTCACGATGCAATAAATACACGTTAATAACAATAACGATAATTAATCCGAAAAAAAAAAAAAAACAAATTACAATCGAAGAATTTTATCAATGAAAAAATAATAATAATAATAATAATAATAATAATTTTCAGAGTGCTCTGTTGGATCTTTTGGGTTCGAGCGATTTGAACGTGTCGATGAGCGGAACGATCGTCGCAGCCCCGATCGAAGTCACCGCACCAACGACCACTCCCACAGTCGGCAACAACGATCTTTTGGATCTGCTCGGGGGTCTCGATCTCGTCGGTTCGTCCAACCTCGCCAATCCGGCACCCTCGCTCAGTCAACAGACACAATCGCCGATTCAAAACTTATTCAGTCCGACAAACAATTCCAATTTTCTCGTTAACGATCTTCTCAACTCGTCCGCCATGGAAAATGGTAATTTTTATCATCGATCTTTATAATAATTTCAATGTTTCGTCACAATCGGTGACAATCGTGATGTTTTTTGGATAATTTATTGACGGTACATTTTATTTTATTTTATTTTATTTTATTTTATTTTATTTTATTTCATTTTATTTTATTCACAGACGTTCCGAGCATGGTTGTTCTGGACAAAGCCGGTTTGAAGATCACCTTCAAGATGGAAAGACCCGCAGATACTCCGGATCTTCTCGTGATCAATATGCTCGCTTGTAATTCGGGAACAACTACGTTTACGGAATTTCTCTTCCAGGCTGCGGTTCCCAAGGTCAGATATCTCTTTTTTTTGTTTTTCTTCATATTTTACAAATACTTATGAAATTTAAAAAAATATATATATATATATATATTCCCCTCGGATTGATTGAATTGAATGTAATAATAATAATAATAATAATAATAATAATAATAATAATAATAATAATAATAATAATAATAATAATAATAATAATAATAATGAATGACTATTCTCGCCAGACATTCCAATTGCAAATGCTGTCGCCCTCGAGCACGGTCATAACCCCATCGGGCCAAGTCACTCAGGTTCTCAAAGTCTCGAACGTCAACAAAGTGAGTATAACGATAATTCATTGCCGGATAATCAACATTAATTTTTCAAACAAATGTGAATGAAAATTCGAAAAACGAAAAAAAAAAAAAATGATTGATCGAATGATAATTTTTATTCAGGGTTCGTTGAGAATGCGACTGCGCATCTCTTACACAGGACCGAGCGGTCCGATTCTCGAACAAACCGAAGTCAACAATTTTCCGATACAATTGGGCAACGCGCAGTGACAGAAAAACTATACGAACTCCAAACTAATTGTACATACGCCTGCCTAAATGGATGAGAAAAAAATATTAAAAAAAAAAAAAACGATGGTCGAGGTTCGCGAAAAGGGCTACGCGATTCGACGGATTTCGCAACGAAAAAAAAAAAAAAAAAAAAAGAAGCGAACGAATGGAAGACGGAAAAAAAAGTAATGGATAAAAAATTGCGTCGACCGAATAATAACGATAATAATAATAATAATAATAATAATAATAATAATAATAATGATTATAATTATAATAACAATAATATTAAATGATAATGCTAAACGCGAGGTAACAATGATAATTATCGTTGACCCAACGCCAAACGATTGTCCGGCACGAAGATTCAAGCGTCTGTGTATAAAAAAAAAACAAAACAAAAAAGAACGTAAGAGAAAAAAAAAACAAGTGAATTATCATACGACGATCACGAGAAAAACGCAAATGCAATGACGAAAGTTTAAACGATCGACGGAAAAAAAAAAAGAAACTTTTGGAAGGGCAGAGATAAATGATAAAACGATGGAAAAACAGCCCGCGCGTGCTTTTCGCAACCTCGTCGTTTGTATTATTATTATTATTTTTTATCTTTTTCAATTCGTTGGATTATTATATATATATATATTTTTTTCTCTTCTTTTTCTACAACGCTTGTGTAATCGATGATGAAAGTGAGACAATTTGTGAATGAGCACGATTATTACTATATTCTGTAAATATTTAGATATCGTCGCGGGAATAAAAAATGTTGTAGGTCAATTGGTAATTAAAGAAAGAGAAAGAGAGAGAGAGAGAGAGAGAGAGAGAGAGAGAGAGAGAGAGAGAAGGAGATCAATCAATTCAACATTCTCTTTTCTTTGCTCGTTTATTAGAAGACAAAAAAAAAAAAGGCGAATAACGTTATAGACACACAATTTGCCAGGGCAATTTCGTCGTCGCTTATTGATTCAACGAGATTCGTAATGATGTACTTAAAAAAAAAACGAAACGGACAAAATAAATCCGTGATTAGATTTTTATTCGTAAAACTAGAAGAAAAAAATGAGATGAAGAAAAAAAACAAATATTTGAAGAAATGAATTTAACGCGTGGAACAAAAAAAAATGGTGTAATTATTCGAGCGAGAGGAAAATTGTGTCGGCTTGTGTCTCTGCGGGGGGGGGGGGGGGCGCCCCCCCACCTCGTCGCAATCGTAGTCAAAGTTTTGAATTATCGCAAACGCAACAGCGTTCTTTATTGCTGCTTTTTTTTTTTTGTTTTCTTCCAATTTTAAAAAGCCAAACTTTTATAACGCGGACGACAGTGTCGCAGTGTTCGTTCTTTACAGACAAAACACGATAAAACAAAAAAATGATATTAATAATTAACAATCGATCACGAATGATAGAAGAGAGAGAGAGAGAGAGAGACAGTAAAAAAAAGAAAAAAAAAGAAAAAAGAAAAACGTTTACAGTATAGTGCATATTTTAGTTCCGTCCCCTATATATTTTTTTTTCTGTTCGTTTCCCATCAGTATCTGGTGCGTATGTGTCGAGCATATGTGTACGTGTGTGTGTGTGTGTGTGTGTGTGTGTGCTCCGCGTATGAATAAATAAATCTTGAAAAGTAGATTTTCGTTTTTTGCCGAAGCAAGTGCAAACTGGATAATGTTCTCGTGTACGTGAGTTTATTTGAGTGGCCTTGTTCTCGAGTCTGCGACAATTTTGAAAAATAATTAAAAAAAAAAAAAAATAAATAAACGCGCTTTCGACGGTCCGATCGTGTCGTGGGAGAGGGTGCCCAAAGTGGCAATAAAAAAAAAAAAGCTCTGCCTACATGTTCTATCATTATCATTAAACATTAGTTTTATAAATATAATTATATAAGCGAATATATATATATATACATACAAATATATATATATATATGTATATATATATGTATTATATGCATGTGCATGTATTTTTATATATATACATATATGTGTGTGTGTGTATGCATTATTGATGATGAAAAAGGAAAAAAAAAAAGCGAATGATCAGCCGCGAAGAGCAGGCGATTAAAGGGGAGAACAAAAAAAAAAAAAAAAGCTGTATATAATTTTTAGTGAACCAAGGTGTGAAAATAAAATGTATTTTTATTCCACTGACTATTTTTGTTATACTTTTTTTTTTGGTTTAATCCCCATTTGACGCTTGATGTGCAACAAGTTTGAGGATTGAAGATGGGTTTTGAAAATTTTTGTCCAGTCGTAAAAATTATCTCAGCTTTGAGACTAGGAGGATCGATTTATTTATTTTTTTTTTGTAATTTTTCGTTTATTATTATTATTTTTTTCTTGCTTAACTTAATTTACATCGACGATCGTGGAAAATCCTACAGACGTACCGGCTAGTATTTTTTTGTTTTTTTTCTAAAAATCTTCGACGTAGAAAAAAAAAGTTTTGTTTCGAGATCCGAATGGTTTGGTTGTTTTGTTTTTTTTTTTTTTTTTTTCAAATTTATATATTTATTTATCAGTTTTTTTTTTACGAATCCGTAGAATTGTTTCCCACTTTATTGAAAAGTCTGTCTTTGATAACTTGTGCCATTAGGCCGTGAATGACTTCTATGGTAGTTTTGCAACTGTCGCGTGTGGCTTTGACGAGTTTGTCCTCGCCTCGACGATCGTGAACGTCGTTGACACCCAAAACGAAACCGCCACGACCCAGAGCGACCTCCGACTGTTCCAACTTGTCGGAGAGATCGAAAATTTGTCCGGTCGTGTAATGAGTGTTGGTTAGAAGACTGGACGAGCTAAGGGTGTTTACCCAATATTTGTTCCACAATGAATCCAACAATCGACGATCGAGGGACGATTTGAAATACGTTACTTCCAAAGAATAATATTGTTTGCAATGAACTCCGAAGTCTTCGATCTTGTTCAGCGGAATTGTTTGATACTCGGACGGCTCTTCCATGGCCGGTTTGTAACCTTTGGGATAAGTTCTGAACGCGCCCAGACAAACTTTCCCCGCCGATATGGTTCTGACCGGATCGATGACGATTGCGACGAAGGGTTCTTGAAAATTTTGATTTAACATTTGGGTGGATACGTCGATGCCGGACAACCAACAACCGTAACCCGGATGACTGTGGTACCAGCCTATGGCGTTTTCTTGTCTGCCAACCTGAAAAAAAAAAAAAAAAAAAAGCCAATTCGCAAAACCTTTTTGATTTATTGTGTGTGTGTATGTGTGTATGCAACATTTGTTTTAAGAAATTTAAAAAGTTGTGAAAAAACTTTTGGGTCGATTCGGTCGATTCGGGGTACTTGCCTGTTTAGCCGCTTCGATGTAAGCCGTCATGTATTCGTAGGCCTGAGCCTGAGCGTTAACCCGAGTTTCGGTGCCTTCGACGGGCAGGGCGAACGAATCCATGACCAGCATGGTATTGGCCGTAACTTTGCCCAACAGCAGGCCCATCACTTCCAAGGTACCGCCGGAACGCGCGTGCATCACCATTTTCAACAACGCCAGAGCCGATATTTTGATGTCCTTGAAGAAGTGAGGACTGGAAAATTTATCGCGAACAATTTTTTTCATGTTTGTTTTCATGGATTACGAAGCGACGACGAACATTGAGACGGAAGGCCATTTTTTTTTTTATTATCGAACGAGCAAGCGATTTTTATCTCACTCTTTTTCCCAAGGTTTGGCGGCGAGTATGTCCTGCTGTTCCTTACGATCGTATCTGTATATCTCGTCCACCGTGCTTATGGTTTCTACGTTGTTCGACATTTCCCAAGTTTTTTGGGCTATGGTCGACTGATCGCTGGACGTGCTTGCCATTGTTCAACGTATTATTTGTCTAACGTGAATGGATTGAGACGGTGTTCGACTGAAAACAGAACAGCAGTTTGACGAAGGAATAAAAATTTATTTAAACATAACCTTAATCATAAATTTGTGTGTCGTTGAATCGAGTGTTTTATTGTGGCAAACACCAATCGAATGTCCCAAATTTCATGGTTCGCTACTCGAATGTACGAAATAAATATGAACTGGTCGTATTTACGTGACAAACGGCCGATGGTTGGATTTTATGTCGATTTTTTCGCAACTCGTTCGTAAACAGAGACCTAACCTATTAGCCCCGGACTAGCGATCATCAGGGCTGGCCAATTATTTCGATGCTCGGGTCAAACGAAGCAGAGACGAGATGCGAAGCGGGAAATCTTGGTCAGGATGATATAGTTGCGACGATTGCCGCGTGGTGGCACTCGCAGCTGGTAAAATATCAATCGGCCAATGAATTGCAGATGGCTGCTTGAAAATTTGAAAAATAATCGACTATTGCTGAATTCGGACTTTGGAATGTCCGCGTTTCTACGTGATATCACAAATCACATCGATTTGAGAATTAATACATCTAAATATCTATTCACAATCGTGAAACACAAGAAGATAGGTCACGAACTATCAAAAGGCCTTTGAAAATTCACAAAATTAAAAAAAATTATTTTCATTATTATATAATATATCGTTAACTTGTCAAACGAGATTTATGGCCATCTTAGTTCGACGTTCCCACACGAATTATATAACTGGATATCGGAAAGGTTTTGAAAAAAAAAAAGAGTAATCCAATTTGTCCAATCTAAATGATTAATTTAATACTCAGAATATTCGTTATACATAATACAGGTGATACATGGTTAAACTATTTGTCTACAATAATACATGTCAATTTTATAAATAGCGTGATTTCAAAATGTCTCATCGCAGTCACATACAAAAATGTTTCATTCAAAATTACAAAAAGACTAAATTCATCATTCTATATATACAATATTCATATTTACATAATACATGCACCGATCGAAATTCCGATCGACGAAAAAAACAAACATGATAAAGTTTAACCTAAAATATATACATTGTCGTTATAAAAAAGGTTTCGAAACATCGAAAAAAAAAAAAATTATAATTGACGAACATCGTGACGAGTAAATGACCACACCGAGTCTCTCGAACATCGAATCGTCGAGTAACGCGAGATCGGCCAATTAATTATAACTTAATAATCTATCAGAGTATCCTCAGCACCGCAACCGATGGACCAAGTGAAGAACTTGCGCTTCGACAGCACGGTGAACGACGTGGACGGCAATGGCCGCCACACGGTCGAGAATATCGGATCCTCGGAGAACGGTGTGTCGTCCAACACCAGAGGCTCCATGGTGGGTGGCGGTGATCCGGGTTCGGGTAGCCAAGGGCCCAATGGCGGAGGTACGAGTTCCTCCGTTTGCGAAGTCGGCGGATACGGCAAAGCATCCGGATTCAGGAAGGATTGCGACGCTGTGCGTTCCGTCCGATCCACCAAAGATGCCGAGTGCGAATCATCATCCCGCAGATTCACGAGAGACGGCGAGTACGGTTTGGCACTCAGATTCAAAAGAGACGGCGAGTACGGCTTGGCATTGAAATTCCGATTAAACGGCGAGTACGGCTCGGCATCCGGATTGAGATAAGATGGCGACTTCGTCGTCGTGTTATCCGGACTCGAACAAGATGGCGACTGTGTCGTCGTGGCATCCGGACTCGGACAAGATGGCGGCGACTGTGGCGTGGCAACCGGACTCGAACAAGATGGCGACGACGTTGGATTCACCGGCGAAGACGTGTACGGCGGTACATCCGGATCCGAAGAGTCCGTGGAATAGTCCGGAGGCGGTGAAGCCGAGGTCGAGGTCGACGATGATCGATACGGCGTTGAGGTTATGGGATTCAACGGAGCTGAGGAATACGACGGAGGAGGATTATTGATGTAATAAGATATGTAGGAAGGCGGTGGAACGGAATAAATGGGCAAAGTGGGTTCCTGCGAATCCACGGATGGGCAATCGACGACCGAAGGTTGGGGATGAGCTGTGACGAGGGACGGATGAGTCGGTGGCACGACGAACGTTCCTGCGGTTACATCCCCGTGCCACAACGGAGCAGGAACCAGCCATGGGGCCGGGGCGCCGAAAACCGGTGCGACCAAAGTGGGTGGCACGAACGAACCCTGCGCTGGTGGAAGATGTCTGTGCCACAAAGGAACGCGCCATATCGCGGGCGGCAGAGGCGGATCAGCGTGATACCAACGGGCCGTTGGGGGCAACGCGACGGTCGCCGATGGGACCCAACGGGCCGATGCCGGAGCCAAGCCACGAGGCACGGGGCACCAACAAGATGGCGGCAAACCGGCGGCAGACGGACTGTGCATCCACGGAGCCGTATGAAGAACCTCGGCCCTCGGAGGAGGCGGCGGTGGCACGCGGCAGACCCGTCGAACGAACGACGGTAGATGCGGATTCAGAGGATGTATCCATTCGCCTCCGTCGTTTTCATCGTGTCTCGTCGCAAAGCTTTTGGGCCCGCGTGTTCCGGCTTCCGATCCGTAATCGCGCCACCCACCGTGTCTCGGATAATAATGATTCACGTAACGCGCGTAATCATTGACACCGGCGTATTTACGATTGTCCATCTTCGAAGTCAGAATAATCGGTATAAACGATCTTTTGCGATCCTGACCGATCATCATCGTGGGCGGCTTCATCGCCACACCACGAGGCCCCATTCTTCTCGGCTCGAACCCGAATTTCGGTGCATCGTGCGGTCTGGGCGCCATCTTTTCGTTTGTTTTGGATTTTTTTTCAAATCTGCGAATATAAGAAACAAACAAAATGATAACACGGTTTGTAAAAATTCTTGGGAATAGTGGAGAGAACGGAAAAAGCGGGACACAATTGTGGCAACTTCTGGTCGATCGCGGATATAAAATCGCGTTGGACTTGTGACAATAAAATAAAAGGTGTGATGTAATGGAAAAGAAGAAATGAGATGCTTGGGCCAAATCGGAGTTCAAGCAGCTTAAAAGTTGATCGAATCGGTCGAAATAATCGTGAAACTTTTGACGAGCGATGCGGAGAAATGGTATTTCGGCGTGAAAGAAATTTTTTTTAAATTCTGGAATTTAAGTGAGGAATCGAGTTTGTGCTTACCGAGTTGGTATCTTCGAGAATCCTTGTTGTAGTTGGTAGGTACCCCGTGGTATATATCTGCGGGGGTGGATTGTCGATTGGAACACTTTACACGTAGATCTCGAGTCTCACTCGAATGTTGAGAAACCGAGTTGGCAAGATGGATGTATTAGTATAGTCCGTCTGGTGGAGTTTTTCGCCTTGTCCACCTTGTTATTACACTGACAAACGGTTACTGAAATTTGCATTCGCGTGCAGCCCTTTTTGTACTGTTTTTGGGACCTACCCCCAGTTAAGGGCGGCGGTGCCCTGCGCGAGCGGAGAGGGGAGGCACAGGCGAGGCCCGTGATTGGGGGACGCGTGGTACGCCTACCGCAGCGGGCCCGTAGCAACCCTTCGGTCCCTACCAGGCCCTACGGTCCCTCTGGTCTAGTGGGGGGAGGTTACGAAGGACGAAAGTGGAGGCGACGTGATGATGAGCCAAGCCGACGCATCGATGGGCATCCATTCAACGAAAATGTATTTTAAATAATTTTCAAAACAAATAAATGTGATTAATTATCATGTATAAATCAATATTTTCATATCACCGTAATAATTATCATCAATTTGCGTTAATTATCATTCTCGAATGAATTTTAATATTGAAGAAATCCATTGAAATCCATTATCATTTGGTTCGAAAAGTATTTGAAATACATTTTCATTGAATGAATGCCTACACTGAGAGAAAAATACAATAAAAAGTGCTGAGAAAACATATGAAAAATTTCTAAGCAGCACTGTAAACCTGCGGCATCTCGTCGGTCGATCGTCGATTTTTTCGCTTTACGCGATTCAACGAGCATTGATTGTCATTAATTTCTCTTTCAAGGAGGCTTCTGATTTCGCGTAAAGCGCCTGGAGCACATGAAAAAAAAAAAATCAAACTGAAAAAAATCTATTAATTAAATCGGTAAAATTACGCATTACCGATTGCCGGTCCCACGATATAAAAAATACCAAAAATTCTTTTTTCGTATTCAGAATTTGGGGAAATTTTGAAAAAAAAAAAAATTAAAAATGCATTTTTTGAGAAAAAAAATATTTTTGCATATTTTGCCCTGAAACGGACGTGCAACTTGCTCAATAGGATCTAAAGTAATTTTTTTCTGAAAGGCCTTAAAAAGACGCACATTTTCATTTTTTACAAATGTAAATACGTCAAATTCTGCCACAGATACAGCCATTTGAATGGAAAAATACAAAAAAACGTTAATTAACGATAAAACCGTCAAAAATATTTTTAAAAAATCGGCACTCGGTGAATATATTGCAAAAAAATAGCTCAATATTTAAAATTATTTGTGGAAATTTTTTTTTTGAGTGGCTGAAGTCACGTGGAATCGCTCATATATAGATGTATAATTAAGAGTGCACAATTACAAACAAGGTTCGAATATTAGATATAATTAATCTGATTGATAGCGATTATGATTGATATTAAATATGGTAAAGTTTAATTTAAACCACACATTTGATCAATCGATATATATATATTTCGCAAGCGTCCTGCGTCTCAACTTCAACGCCGGGATATAATCAATTGAAAAATGTATTTCACCATTATTTCATGTAATAAATAAAATATCGTCAGACCGGGTAATTATAACCGTGTCATAAAGTGATATAAAGTGACCGTGGGCAAAGAATTTTCCACTCGGAAAAACCCTTTCGGTTGTCTCGGTGGTTCGCATAAGTCGAACGGCTAAAACCTAAAACGTCGCCAGACCTTTTTTAACCGTCGGATCGTAAAATGGCGGACCGACCGTAGGTCGCTCGGTCGTCGCAGCCAAACGCTCGATCCCGCGCGTTGGCTCCGTCTCACCGTCGCAAACGGGTCGCAAAAATGTCGTAAACTCGTCTGCCCCGACAACCAAATCATCGAACGTTGGAATTTTCCGCGGAGTTATGAGCGACGAGCATCAGCAGGCGAAATTGTTTAATAAAAATAATTACAAAATTATTTTTCGTTGACACATAAAGAATCAAGAATAATTATATTGAATTATACACTGAAAATGTAAAAGTATAATCGATTGCACAGTTTAAGGGGACTAGGCAGAGAGAAAATTTGAATTTTTTCATTTCTTTTTTTCGCATTCTGTTACTGCAATCCCTCCCGAATATTTTGATGCAAAGCAGACTAAAAAAAAATCGCAAAATTGAACCAAGTGAACCGAACTCTATGCAATAGAAAATTCAATTTGTTATTATTGTCGTTACAACAAATGTCAAAAAATGTCTCGTCCGTTTTTTCGATTTTTTCCTCGAATTTTCGCCGCCATTTCCGTAATTTTCCATGGTTTTTCGAAAAAATTTTACAAGAAGGCAAAATCAAGAAAATCAATGCATTTTTACCTTCCCGTTCAAACGCTGGACAAAAAACGCTACATAGACCAAAAGTTCATATGAACAATGTTGTAGAGAATTGAATTTTTTATAAAAAAGTCAACAACGGTATATGTCTAACTCCAATAATTGACGCGTGGGAAAGCTGGAGAGTCTGGGAAATGTTGAAAACCGCGTAGACTGTTAGGCGCGTTCGGAATATATTCCTACGTTCGCTACAGTGTCATTATTAATTTGGACGATTCCCTATACAATGTCATTCGAAACATTGGGCGTTCTGTATTTCTAGCCCCACCCAAGTTACCGTAACGCTGTGTGTTCCGGGGCTTTTCCCTTTCGAATTAGCGTACACTTGACTCAAAGCCTCAGGATTCATTTGGCTTTTGGTGACGAGGGACAATAAAAACGAGCAGGTACCCCCCCCCCCCCCCTCCCCCCCTACCCAACTGGTACCTGCTCGGGGAACAGGTACTTCGGCCCGACGTTTCGGGTCCCACAGGAATACCCCAACAATGATCGGTTTATTGTCTTGTCCTGTCTTTCACTTGTCTCGAACCGTTCTCGCGCGCGAGCACAATCGGAAAGTGACACCGGGTCAATAAATTTGTTCCTCAAATGTGACTCATCGGCTCCAATGATCCTCGCGTACCTTGAAAAATAGATTATTATATCCATCGATTTATTTCGACAATACAAAGGCGTAAACGGAAACAACGTCATATATATATATATATAAATATATATATGTATATAGCATAATTTACTAGCATTAACGACAGCCGCATTCCTATGTCTAAAAATCAACAACCGAGTCGAAATTTTTACCTTTTTACCTTTCGCACGAACTTACTTCGACATCACATTTATAGGCTCGAGAAGGTTGAGATTAGGACAAACGCATTAAAAATTCAACGAAATTCTAAATTCTATGGTATTTTATAAAAATATTGTTGAATTGTTATTTTATTTATATTTATTTTTCAAGTATTTCTTACTTTTCGTTTGTTTTGTTTTTTTTTTTAGATTAGTGTTTTTTTTTTGTATTCGAAAGATTGAGTGGTGTTCGAAGTTTCGTTCCCAATTGCATCAAAAAAATAATATTTCGTTATATATATATTTCATACGGTTTATTTTTTATTTTATTTTATTTTTTTTTAAAGAGTTTTTATGCGTATTTGTTTATTGCGTGATAATATTAATTTTTTTCAACACATGTTGTTTTCGCTCGAACGTTGAAATCGAAGCTTATTGACAAAAGCAACGCACACGTTTTTGACTGTAAATTTTTTCTAGTTTTTTTTTGTTTTGTTTGTTCTTCATTTTTTTATTTATCTCGAATTCACATTCGCTATAAGTTTGGGCCGTGCAGGGCTGTTTGTTGGCTCCTCCACGAATATATCACAATATTAACGAACAGTCGCGAGATCGAATCACGAATTTTTTCATAATCCGGTGAAAAAAGAAAACAACAAAAAGTAACAAACAAACCTTATAGCCAACTATTAATAGATGTATGTAATATGTAATGTAAACTATTAATTATCATGTAATTATAATCTATTCGCCTATATTCTCGATATAAACTATTTTTGCTGTGCATTCTGAAATCTGTGTGTCTATGTGTGTGTGTGTGTTTGTGTTGTCCTTCAATGTATTAAACTTTCATGGTAGCTTCGTTAAAAATACTATTTCACACATTGATCCATCGTTTTGGGGTGGAAAAAAAATCGAATTGGCGCAATTTCTTGTCTCCTCGAGGCTTCGTTCTCTCGTTGATTAGTAAAAAATAAATTAATTATTAATGGCGTTAGCAACGACTGGCCGAGCAATGTGCAACGTCTCTCCCCCTCCAACTCTTTTTTCTCATCGACAATCAACTTCTCTCTCTCTCTCCATCTTTTTTTTCGTTCTTCCTTTTATAAATAATTTTCCACGGCAGAGATTGTCTTCGACGATTTTTTTTTTTTTTTTCGTTTGTTTTCAAAATTTCGGCAAAAAATATTCACCGATAATTCGTAATAATCCGCGAATACCGATGTAACGTAAAAGCGCGACGACGACGACGACGACAATGGCCAATAATTGTCGTGGGTGGGAAGTGGGTCGCCATAACAGCCAGACGTAAGATCAGCCGAACAGATTGGTGACGATGGAATTGAAACCGCTGCTTATCGACGACAATATGCCGTTGTTGGGATCGGATGCGGTTGTTGCGCCCGAACTCGGACGAAAATGCAGCGTGTAGTCCCGATGAGGATTGTAAGGACGCGATCCTGGATTTCCGGAATAAGACGAACTTCCGGAACCCCCCGAATTCGAACCGCCGCCATCCACATCGTCCTGTCTCTGTCTCGAACGACAACGAAAAGTAAAATAAATAAATAAATAAATAGAATAAATATGAAATAAAATAACAATAATCAACAATCAACGAAACAATCAAAAGAGAGAAGAAAAAAATGGAAATTTTTCGTTGAATCGCGAACGAATGATTTTCGATCAGCAGCAGCAGCAGCAGCCAAGGCCCACAGCATGAAAAACAACAATATTTTGAATTTGGAAAAAAAAATTCAAGTACAAAATTATTTTTTTTTTTTTTTAATGAAAAACATTTGTTAGAAATATTTTTTTTGTCGGTGTTGTTTGTTACGGTAATACACAAGCAGAGCTATTAGACGGATCGGATTTTATGATTGTCAGTTTTTTTTTTTTTGTCGAGAGATCGACGATGCAGCCACGCTGAGCAAAAAGAAACAAATAAATAAATAAAGCAACAATTATAATAATTTTTCTTTGATGCGTTGGATGAGCTTTGGAAAAGCTTTGACTGCCATGTGAGGGAACGGCCTTATCGTCGGAGTGTGCGTGGACCGGAGGAGAGAGTCCCCACCCAGCTGGGGACTCTCTCGAGGTCAGAACATGTCTTATCCGCGAGAATGCAAAACTGGAACCGAGAGAGAGAGAGAGAGAGAGAGAGAGAGAGAGAGAGAGAGAGAGAGAGACCGAGAGACAGTGGTCTATCGATCTCTCGTAGCGACAATATTTTTATCTGTACACAGAATCGGAGCAACGCGGATTACATATATATCTATATATATATATATATTATAAGGGTGGTCCTTAATAGGGGTGTTGACGAATTTCGACAAGTGCGCCCCCCACATAGGTTCGAAATAAACAAAAAAAAATATGCGCGAAACCCCAGCACTGTAGTCCAATGAGAAGACGCCCCTGTAAGCTCGTTTTGTTTCCCATTTGAATAACACGGCATTTCCAGACTAATTCGGTAATTATTTTTTCGTGTTGTCCCCGAGCATGCAAAAAAATTTTCATTCACACAAATCTATTGTCAATGGGTAGAACTAGTCGTAAAAATTCGATCCCAAAATTATAACGAACACACTCCGGTAAACTTAGTTTACGAAAAATATAAAAATAAAAAAAAAAAACGTTATCGCATTTTGCGGAGATTGACATGTTTCGTCAATGGCTAGATTGGACAGAATGACCACGGAAATCTATATCATGTGTGCGTGACCAACACGCTACGTGACTACTTTTTTGTTTATTTAATTGAATTTTTTTATTCTACTTTCACGACGTATTTATTGGGATTAAATTCGTTCGGTTTTTATATATATCGGTCATTCGATTTCCGTTTTTGTTCCCATCTCGATAATCCGTACACGTCGGGTTTATCTACGTTTCGTCGTGGCAGTCGGGACGGATTTATAATCGAGGGAATATGACACATTCGGAATTCCCAGCACGTGCCATTCTTGTATAATTATCAACGTCCGCGAATAGCGACCGTTGTGCTCGGTCACGGCGAATCCACGTTGCAGTCCTTGCACATGGAAATACATTCGATCGACACGATTTTTTTTTTTTTTTTTTTTTTTTTTTCAATGACGTACTTCCCACAGTGTATTTTTGGAACAACTTAAATTTAAACATATTTGAAACAAAATGTTGAATTCAAATATATGCGAATTAGTTGTTGAAAATGATGAAATATATTTGATCAACTGATTAGCGGCGATATTTAAAGAGCAGCAGCAGCAGCAGCGATAGCACACGAAGCGACAGTGATTGTAACACACACAGCCATTGTTAATCCTTAATTCTATTAAGGGGACTGAGTGACCTAAAAAAATTGGAATTTTTTAATTTTTTTTTTTTTTTTTCGGGACCTGATCGATCCAAACCGAAAATCGATTTTACCCTTACAATATACATATTAATTTACAGGTATTTGATAAGAGTAAAATCGATTTTAAATTCTGACTCATCGTATCACAAAAAAAAAAAAAAACAATTCTCCCAATTTTTGAGGTGATTAAGCCCCCTTAATTCCAGCAACGGTTCTCGCTTATCGTCGAATTTTATTTTGAAACAAATTATCAAATTACGTCTAGAAATGAGTTGAATTTAGCCTCGACCCCCACTCCCCCCAATTGTTCAAATTTTTAGGTAAACAATGGTGCAGTAGAATTGAAAAAAAAAAACAAAAACAAAACATAACAAAGCAAACGAATTCGCGATAAGGAAAACCGTCCCCAGCGATGCCATTTCCACAATAAAAAGAAATTAAAAAAAAAAAAAAAGGATTATCATTCCCGAGTGTTATATGATCTACCTAATCGCTCATACTTACGTCATTATTATTCGTGAACATTATTTTTCGACTAGCCAACAAATTAAATAGGACATAGGCTGTGGTATCGTGTTGTCGATGTTGTTGTTGTTGTTGTTGTTGTTGTTGTGCACTCGGGGTTGATATATATATATATATATATTTTTTTTGTTTTTTGAGGATGCGTGGACGTGAACAATTAGATAAGGGACATCGAGGATGAGAAGGACATTAAACATATTGTTACCATCGACGTTTGTGAACGATGCTTTGAATATACAGTTAGCACCTCTCAAATTCTAAATATACAGTAAAATCTCTCGTAGGTTTTGAGAGATGAGAGGTTTTACTGTAGTTTTTATTATTGTTATGATTATTATTATTATTTCATCTTGTTATATATTTGTGGGTTGACCTAGATTGTTCGATTAGGAACTGGGAAAGACGATGGAATCGGTTGGTACGTGATCCTGTACCGGATAGTAACCGTGATCGTTCACGGGTTCATCCGGTCCACCCGTGTATTTACGATTTTCTTGGGTGGCATAGTTTACGCCGGATTTTTCGGCATCATCAACGTCGACAATAATGTCAACGGTTTGGGTTACCATAGTCGATTCGTGTGATCCCTCATCCGTTTTAACACCCGAAATTTTCCAATTTCCGTCGTCATCAATATCATCATCCCAATTCTGTAAAACACCACACACCCCCGTCACCCATTCACCCGTAACGACCGATATATCACCAATTCCCAAACGTTAATTTGTTTGATTTTTTTTTTTTTTTTTCACAAAAATAACTAAATCGTCGCAACATTTGGGTTAATTTTATTATCATTATTATTCTTTTTCCACGCCTTTTCCTCGTTATAATATTTACAATGAACGTCAATTTTTTTTTTATTAATTACGTTTTTTCATCGTTCGCTCGACTCATCGAGTAACGGATTTATTAATTTCTTTCTTTCTTTCTTTCTTATTTTTTTTTGTAATTTTCTTACGAACAAATTTGTTTTGGGGTTGAAATTTCGTTTTCTGTAAATTGATGAATATTCGTATCGTTTGAACGAGAGGTTTTTGCTTTTCGCAAAGCTTTCAAGGAGAAAAAATTGATATTGTGAAAAAAAAAATTTGAATTTTCACAACAAACTCGTGGATCTGTTGTAATGACGGTCGAAGGGTCGAAAAAATCAAGAATCATCGTGGTTTATTGATTTTTATGGCTTGTGGAAAATTGCAAGCCCGGACGGACTCACCTTGGTCGGATGAAGTGTGACGTTGAGCAAAGTCGGATGCTTCTCTATAACCATGAACTCGACTTCTCGGGGAGCGTATCCATTGGCATAAACCTGCGGATTGTTCAAACCGGGTGTTTAAAAAAAACAAAAAAAAAATAAAATAAAAAGTCAACGAATTAGAATCCTGCGAGTGAAATAAATCGTACCTCTATCTTGTAGATTCCGGGTAAGAGAATCCTCCAAAACTCGCCGTATTTGGTTGTGAGAAAGCTGATGTCACGCGACTTTATCTTGACCGATGCCCTCTCCACGGGATTTCCATTCTCGTCTATCACGAAACCGTGAACACCCCGGTGAGCCTCGGCCAGGAATTTTATCAAGGCCTGAATGGAAGGAAAAAAAAACAACCTCAAGTTTAAAAGCTGCAATTTGCTTCGTCGGAATCGGAGGTAGACGAGTTCTATGTATAGTTGTTCTATGGAGAAGCAAGACTTCTTTTTTAGACTTTTCTGAGGTTTTCCAAACTTTTCTAAAATTTTCTAAAATTTTCTAAAATTTTCTAAAATTTTCTAAAATCTTCTAAAATTTTCTAAAATGTTCTAAAATGTTCTAAAATGTTCTAAAATTTTCTAAAATCTTCTAAAATCGTCTAAAAATTTCTAAAATTTTCTAAAATCTTCTAAAATTTTCTAAATTTTTCTAAAATTTTCTAAAATCTTCGAAAATCTTCGAAAATTTTCTAAAATTTTCTAAAATTTTCTAAAAGTTTCTGAAATTTTCTAAAATATTCTAAAATTTTAATGACTCACCAGTCGATTCTCTTCCCAATAATGAGGCAGATCCTCGGTCAATGGATACTTGCAGCACGATAGCTCGAGAGTAATCTCCATGCATCCGTGCCAAACGTAGTTGAAATCTTGCATGCCACCGGTCAGCGGATACCATTTGGCACCGTTGGTTATGCCGTTCTTGAAACCAGGTTGAGAAGGCGAGCACGGTGCGCCACGATGCATCGATCCGTGATTCTGTGAGTAGGTGTGGGACAGATGACGAAAGACATCGTCGTCCGGTGATATACTCGGTGTCGACGAATAACTCTGAAACACTTTATTATCCCGTCCAACCGAGTTATTCCAATGTTCACACATATATATACATATAAAGTACAATGAAATTTAATAAATTATAAAATAATACAAAAATAAAAATTGGGCTAACGCTTACGAACTGTCGTTATATAAATTAGAATAGAAGGGTGCAAAAGATTGCTCACTTTTCAATTAACAACTAATAAAACACTATTTCGTGCAATTATTGAGAAAAAACAATATTTTATTTGTTATCAAACTTCAGTAATCGTGCAACAAGTTGTTACACCGCATCACGATTGAGTTATATTGGACTTTGAGTAAATAACGAAAGATTACAAAAAGATAAATGCGACTCCATTTACTACATGGATTTAATTTAAAAAAAAATCTACACAGACGTAAATTACCTGCGCACAATGGTGCCGAACGGCATATTCCTGATAGCGTGACAGATAGTAAAAAAAAATATATATATATATATATACAGTCTTTGTTCTCCGATACAACAATAGCGATTTATCCGGTGTTTGAGATGAAAGAAAAAATTGAAAAAAAAAATATAAAAAAAGGATTCATTGCCATTCGATGGAATCCGCTCGATAACGGGTGAAAGCGAAAACCGCGATTTGTCCATTTCGCCACAACGGATTCCGGAAACATCGAGTTTCACCCAGATTCGCGATGGAATACGAAATAAAAATAGAAAACTTTGTTCGTGAGTCGTGCAATGACTAAACGGGGGAATCCCCCTTCCCTCGTGGTCACCATTTGAGATAGCCCAACCACAATTGGACGATGAATGAAAAAATTTGAAAAAAAAAAAAAAAAAAAAAAAAATGGTCGTAAACTTTTGTTTCGATGTCACGGGTACCGATCGCATTGGACTTTCCAATCATCCAGATGCCCGCGCTCTCGACCGGATGTAGATAACTATATATATATTGGGGTGGTCCTTACTGAGGGTTTGGGCGAAATTCGACAAGTGCACCCCCCCGATAAGTTGTAAATAAATAAATAAAAATATGTGCGAAACCCCAGCACCGTAGTCCAATGAAAAGACGTCCCTGTAAGCTCGTTCTATTTCCCATTTGAATAACATAGGATTTTCCGACTAATTCGGTAATTATTTTTTCGAGTTGTCCCTCAGCACGCGAGAAAATTCTTCATTCACACAAATCCATTGTCAATGGGTATATCTAGTCGTGCGATTTTTTTCACAACACATAAACACAAATAAATGTCAATTTCTTGTTTAAATGAATTTTGATTGGCGCATTTACTTTTTCTTCAAATATAGTTTTCCCAATAATAATCGTAATAATGATAATAATAATGGGCATAAATACTCACGAGAATTCGGTGTGTTGTCAAACGGATAACTCGCAACCAGAGCCCCACCGTGCAAACTTCCCGACAACACAAATTGTATCTTCGAGACCCATTCTTTGACCGCTTCGGTTTCCGGTTGACTCTTTTTGTTGTTCTGTTTGAAGTAATCCGGAAAATTGCGATTAAGATCGAAACCACGAGCGTTGTAACGTCCCTGACCGCCCTCGCACGAACCTTCCTTCGACACCTCGAAACCGTCCGGATTCATCGATGGCAACAAGTGTATACGAGTGTTGTCCAACAACCAAGTTATGTAAGGATCTTTGCCGTATTCCGTGACTAAAAACTGCAACGATTTAAACAACGAGAAAAAATTGTCTATGGGTATTTATTTTTTTGTTTTTCAAAACGATTAAATTATATATATATATATATATATATATATATGTATAATTGAAAAATTGAAATAACAAAGACTCACGTGAATTAGATGCAGCAACAATTCTCGTCCGACTGCTTCGTTTCCGTGTATGTTTGCGACATACTTCACGTCGGGTTTGCCTATCATGTGCTCGTAAGGCGACGACGATACGACCATCACCCACAAGTCACGTCCTGAAGTAATGAAAAAAATAAGAAGAAAACAAAAATTACACACACACACACAAACACAAGCACACAATTGTAAATGGAAAAGGTAAGAATCGGAGATCGAAGGCCAAGGTGTTGAGAATCGTGACCGCAAACTTTGAATACACCCAATGAGTTATTATTTTATCCGGTACGAATTTAGTCCGAAAAAATAATAATTAATAGTAATCAATTATTTTTTTTTTCGAATAATCCGGAATATAATAATAATGAATTATTGTTTTTTTTGTCCGAATAATCCGAAATACAATAATCGATAATAATTACAAATAATTTACAATCAAGAATTTCCGAATACTTCGGAAAAAATGGAACAATTGTGCAAAAAAAAAATGGGCTCGTTGGAAAATAAAGAAAATGGAGCTTAGCAATAAATGAATAAAAAAATAATTAAATTCTGGATAACGCGAAAGACCGGAAGTTAAATCGTATCATTCAAATAAATATATAAGCGAATAGCTATTGTTATCGTTATTGTTTTCTAAAAAAAAAAAAAAAACGTTCACAAAGTCGTGCGAACAAAACTCGATTTTTCATCGACCGATCGATCGATATAATCGAAAAATCTTTTTGCCAAAAAAACTCGTCGGTTTTTTCATTTGATTACCTTTGACAGATTTTCCTATGGAATAAAGGGCAGTGAGATTTTGAAAGCGCAGCGACGTGGCCCGGAGAAATCGGCTCATTTGTTCGTAATTGTGATACTTGGATTCGATGTTGTATGGCTCGTCGTAAATGGAGTAACGCGAGTTGTAGTGCCGGGCAATGTCGCCATCCTGGGCCATCGGTTCCTGTGATATGGCCACTCCAGCTGCGACGCTGAACCAGCAGTAAAGAACGACCATCGTTGGAGCCATCATCTTCGTCGCCATCTGATTTAATAAAATAAATAAAATAAATAAAATAAATAAAATAAATAAAATAAATAAAATAAATAAAATAAATAAATCTGTTCGACACAATCGAATCGACCAAACGGTAATTCTACGTCGAGATACATATATATATATTTATATATATAGATATATAACGACAAAACTCGATGACCGAGGAGGCCGAAAGAAAATTTTGGTCCAATCGAAAATCCTATGCATACGATCGTGGAAGCAATTATTTTTCACAAACAATTTTCTACGTGACGTAGAACACGCATCACGTGTTTATAAGAGTATAAATCACAGGGCTGGGTAATTTCGTCCGCGACTGTGTGCGTGTGTACGAATTACTCGCACAATCAGCGATAAACGTTATCAATGAAAAATCTAAGCGATAGTGCGTTGGGACGATATACATATTTTTTTTTTTGTTAATGCTTTCCCAATCGAATGCAATTAACTCGAACATTGAATTTTCCATTTTTCACTTTCAATTGAAATAAATTTAATCATGATGATAATAATATTAATAAATTTGTCTCCGAGCCGAAATAAAAAAATATAATAACAAAAATAATAATAATAAATTTGTCCCTGAAGCGCAGAAAAAAAAAATCAGAAAAAAATGATAATAAAACATGAAGTCCTTGTAAATTGTTTCGAATTGATAATGAGGTCATGCATATTCCTTGGAATAATGGTTGATTTTACGGAGACGTCGGGGTTTTGGCAATTTATCGAATATTCTTGCGATGGTATCTATAATACACGTGTGACGACACATCAAGGATAAGAGTGGGTGAAGGGTGATGGACGACAAGGGGCAAGAGTGGGGGAGGGGGGGGGGGGGGGGGGGTCGGCTATCGGGGGATAGTTACCACGGGAGATGTTGTCAGGTGGGCAAGCTTTGTGGTGGCTGAGCCATCGGATTATCGAAAGAAAAAAAAAGAGATAGCGAGAGAGAGAGAGAGATAAAAAAACAACGTTCGAGCAACCCTTTGGACGACAGAGCCTGCGTCCAAAGAGTGGTACGGCGAGCCATGGGACGAAGGAATTCCGAGGCCCATGAGCGACGCACTCGTCGCTTATATCTCAACCGCTTTTTTTTTTCACAGCATCCCGAAAAATTATTATCCCTCGTCCATAACGAAGCCGGAGAAAAATAAATTAAACCGGTTTATTTTTTATCCTCTTTCTGTGCTTTTCGTGTTTTTTTTTTTTCACATCTTTATTTTCATCTTCATCTTCGAAATAAAAGAAAAAAAAATTGGTCAAGAGCGCGTTAGGCACGCACATGATAATAAATTTTGAAAAAAAAAAATGTTTAGCAAGTTATTTTTATATTTTTCGTAAACTATTTTTGCTACAGTGATGTTCGTTATAATTTTGATTGAATGTACTAATTAAAAGTTGCAATTTGGAATTTTTTTCACATTTTTCGTATTTTTTTGATTCGGGATATTTTGAAGTATATTGGGAATTCGACTATTGAGAGGTTTTACTGTAGAGCATGTAAGGTCGTAGGGGTTTGCAAAGTGGGTCACACACACACACACACACACACACACACACATACACAGCGATGGCTTCGATCTCGGTGTGTTGCGGATATCGAGTAATATCGAACACGTTTCGTGAGCAGCATGTGAAAGTGTGTGGGTGCTCAAGATCGTTGGTACGTCGATTTTTCCGCGATTTTTCCACGTGTGGAAAAACGGCAACTGCAGGTTCTATATCGTTCGGTCGCATCTCTCCCGTGACTTCGACTTTTTCCGGTTCGCATGCATTTTCGACTCTATCGCCTTCTTCCACCGAAGTTATATTTCCGGAATTCCACAGCCGACTGGAAGCCCCTGTGATTAACGTCCGTCCGTCCGTCCGGATGTCAAAATCTCATTCGTATATGACAATCGAGATGAAAATTCGATAAACGAACGTGATATTCATGACCCAAAAATAAAAATCATGGAATTTTTTTTTTCGAAAAAATGAATTTTTTTCTTTCCACCCTCCGTCCTCCCGCCCCTTCCGTGGATCGGAGAGTAAACCCCATCGAGTGGGGTGTCTATCGATAGATCTCCCAAAATGCAACGAATAATGTGATGAAGACCTTTTCATTTTGACCCTTTGGTAACGAGATATTTGCCTTCAAAGTGTTTGGACATTGACCTTCGAGTTAACCGAGTGTTCATCCCCCAGTCCCCGATTATTTATTAACTATACCGATGCAAAAAATTCTTTGAAAAATTCGCAATGCAGATTTTCATTGGTAATTTCAATAATAACAATTTTAACAAACGAGATGTAACAATAATGGTTCCGTTTTCTTCGTTCTTTCCGTCTTTTTGTTCTTCGCATGAATTTATTTATTCGTTAATTTTTTTTTTCGTCATCCAAATTCACCGAGTGTGCCCCCCCCCCCCCCCCCCCCTCGAGCCGGATGATACCGAATGCACGCGAGAGACTTAAAAAAAATTAAAAAACAAAACAAAAAACAAAAAACAAAAAACAAAAAAAAATCTATAAAGAGAATCGAGAGACCGAGAAAGTCGACGAGATACGGTAAAAGCCCACTTGGGACCTTTCATCACGTTGCCAGGAACCGACGGCCGAGTCTGGTCCTCCGAAGAGAGAGAGAGAGAGAGAGGGAGAGATAAAATGACGAAGAGAGAGAGAGAGAGGGAGGGAGAGATAAAATGACGAAGAGAGAAAGAGAAAAAGAGGAAATATGTGTAGGACACGAGCCGAGTAACGGAACTCCTTCGAGACTGGTCTGTGACGTGCCACAAACTCGTCCAAACTCTACACACCTTTCCCCAGCTATATGTATACATATATATACATATACATTGGGGTGTACCTTGATGGGGGGGTGTCGACGAATTTCGACAAGTTCACCCTATCCCGATAGTTTCGAAATAAATAAATAAAAATATGTTGCGAAAACCCAGCACTGGTAGTCCAATGAGAAGACGTGGGCTGCAAGCTCGTTTTGTTTTCCATTCGAATTATATAACATGGGATTTTCCGACTATATAATTCGGTTATTATATTTTTTTCGAGTTGTCGAGATGAGGAGAGAAAAAAAAAGACCGCGAATTTGTGGACGCGAAACTTCATATGCATATACCGTTCCTTCGCGTATGGGGCGAGGGGGGGGGGGGGGGGGACTCGTGGGAGAAGCACTCTGCCGTGTCACACATCACACACGCTTCGAGAAACCGGAACGCGTCGTGCTCCAAGCACGTGTTTTATCACATATATACATATATATATATATAATATATATATAGACATACATGTACGTGAACGTTGACGTGTGTGGGTACGTAACTGCGTGACCTACCTAATGTGTGTCGCCAATTAACGGACTTTCGGAGATTTCACTGAGAGCGCAAACTCAACGTTATATATATTTATATATATATATATATGTTTACTTTCTCATTGTATACTTTGTACGGTAAACACTCATGTGCACTACGGTCTCTTGTGGTTTTTCTATAGTATATATATATCTAAAATCTGTGTTTTAGACGTGAAAATTGTATCAATTTTTCGATGAACGAATATCAGTCATTTTTTCTTCTTTCCTGATTTTCGAAAATCCATGAAAATCGAATTTTAAACTTGATGAAAAGCTCGTTTTTTTCGGCGGTGTCGCAAATGATTGAAAATGTTGTCAATATATTTCGTTCGTAAAGCTTGAGCCAAACGTCACGTCAAAAACAGATTTTGAATATATATTTTTTTATCAACGTTAAAATATATTTTTGAACAAAACTTGAAAATGATGAAAACATATATGTCCACAATTTGTTTTATCCAAAATCGTTGGATAATATTGTTATCCAACTGTTAGTTTCTTCGAACGTGTGGCTCGGAACACGTATAGCCGCAACAAGAGGCAATTTATCGTCGGTCGATTGATATTATAGAACGAAGTGCAGTTTTGCCGCGAACTTAAAATCGAATTGGTTCGGAAAACCGTCGTGAAAACTCGCGGAAACTCTCGCGAGCCGAGTTGGAATGATCGACGAAGAGAGAGATTTATCCGATAACGGTGGAAAACTTTGTCGATGAAAGTCGTTCGTCGAGTTTTCCCAATCGTTACGAGTCGTTATTTCTATATCTATATATATATATATATATATAGATATACATCACGGATATCGATCATCATCAATAATACAATTCCAACAACTAAAAATAAATATATTTTTCCTCTTCAATTGAAAAAATAAAAAAAATTCTGTCATTTCGAAAATTCAATCGTGTGTGAAGAATTGAAGATTCAATTGCAGACCTGACGACTTTTGGTCCCAACGATTAACAATCGAATGGCAATTGTTTTTTTTTTTGCTTACAATAAAATAGTAAATAAAGTTCCGAATTAACGTATTTCACCTCAAATACCTAAAAACAATATATGACTATATATATATATATATACATACATTATATACTTATAAATATATATGAATAAAAATAATGTAACTTACATTGATTGCCATCGCGAAGCAATTCTTCCAACAAAACAGTCTAACCCGTTGGATCGAAAGCCGCAACGTGCGAAGCTCTCACGCAAGCACCAACGAATAAACAAGGAAAAAAAAACCTCACACGCGTTCAACAACCACCCCTTTCTCCCCCCCCCTCCCCTCCCCCCCTCGCCCCTCCGAATAACGTCAAAAACAAATTATCAAAATCCCAATCACACCCCCCAAACAATTTTAAACGACCAAACCGCGAATCATTCAATTTTCAAAAATCAATGAAAATCCCCCCCCCCCCCAAAAAAAAAAAACATCAAATCAAATTAAATAAAAAACTCCGAAAAAAATTATCACGAGTACGGGGATACATGAACGAAGACAATGTTCATCAAAGAAAACAATATCCCCTCGGAGACGAAAAAAAAAAAAAAAATAAATAAATAAATACCATAAACAACGAAAAATCGAATTTTGAAAAAAGATTTTCTGTGGAAGACTATTTTTTGTGTGAAAAAAAAAATAAGAAGCGGAAGTAAGATTTGGGGGGAAGAAATGAATGAATGAATGAATAATAATGAAAACTAATAGAAAAACAAAAGAAATAAGAAGAAAGTTTCGGAGACGTTTGTTCGTCTCGTCGTTCGTGGGATTTCGGTGTTGGCGCGACGAGACCGCGATTGGCACTGAACCGGATGGTCCGGAGAGACTCTCTCGCGGTTGCCTCACTAGCTGGGGCATACCCCCGTCGTCCCGTGGAAAACGAGGTTTACAATTCTAGGTGGCACACACGAGGGAGAGGCGAGGTGGAGTTGCTCCGCGGAACGTTTGAGGACCGGAATTTTCTCTCGCTCTCGTATCTGGCTCGCTCTCTCTCTCTCTCTCTCTCTCTCTCTCTCTCTCTCTCTCTCGCTCTCTGCTTCCAAAGGGGCGAAGGCGGACGAAAGACACGGATTTCGTACGGTGAATTTCTCGCTCCCGGTCTCATTAAGGGGGCTAAAGTCACCTAAAAAATTGATTTTTTTTTTTTTTTTTTTTTTTTTTCGTGACACGATCGATCAAAATCGAAAATCGTTTTTAACCTTACAATACACAGATCCTCAGCTGTCGTTTAAAATTTTTTCATAGCCATTTCAAGCATCCGAACGTTGTGAGATTTATCACAAAAGTTTTTCACTCTCGTCGCAGCTTTTGGACCATGCGACTCGACGGATTTTCAATTCCGACCGTCACCGGATGGGCATCCATTTGATGAAAATTTATTTCAAATACTTTTCTCAATGAATCAAAAAAAAAAAACGGATTAAAGGACCCTATCAAAATTAATATCCATTGTGCGATAATTATTCGTGGAAATTATTTATGAACATGATAAAAACGTGACAATATTAATTATTGCATAATAATCAATTAATAATTGTTCGTTTTAAAAAAAAAAGTGTTATTTGATTTCGAACTTATTAGTTATTATTTATTATTTATTATTTATTATTTATCATTTATTATTTATTATTTATTATTTATTATTTATTATTTATTATTTATTATTTATTATTTATTATTTATTATTTATTATTTATTATTTATCATTTATCATTTATCATTTATCATTTATTATTCATTATTTATTATTTATTGATCATCGAATGAATTTTCGGCAATTTTGTTTTCGGAATGTTCATCTGTACGAGGAAAGCAACGTATAAAAGAAAAAAAAAACTGGTTAGATCGAAATTTAACGATGTATAACGAGCGTTCGAAATCGCCGTTAACCCTCCGGGGATCGTTCACCTCTCGGTTATTGGATCGGTATGTGTCCGTGCCTGTGTGGTCATTATACAACACTTCGAGGGATTGCTCCGAGACGAAGTGTGAGGTTCGTCGGTCGGTGTGTTTCGTCACAATGGTGTCCGCGGGCTGGCCCTCGAGACACTCGAGTCTCGTTGACTCCGGGTATACTCTCCGGTGTGTACCACGTCATCGAGAACGCCCGTCCCACCCACCACGGTCCTTACCTACTCGCGCATCTTCTTGCACGATGATTTCACACGATTCGGTGGAAAGCAAATTTCAAGTTTCAATTTATTTATTCGTTTGTTTATTTATTTATTTATTTATTTATTTATTTATTTATTTACTTATTTATTTATTTAGTAGTATGAATTTTACTTGTACAACTTGGAAGTTTTTTACAAGGTCTATTCATCATATTCATTACTTCCGTACACGTATTTATTTATTTATTTATTTATTTATCTATTCATTAATTTATTTATTTATTTTCAATGTCATCACGTCGTATTTACCTTCGAATGGTAAAACTGGGTCACTCGTAAATTGCCCAAATAGCGATCGATCATTAAACTCGGATAGTCGAGAAAAGATTTCATGAATATTGCGGAATTTTTTAGAACACTTTGTAACACTTTTCAAAGCGCCAAAAAACGAGTGATCCAGTGTTATCGTTTGAAGGTGTGAAAATTTATTTAACGATTTGAGGGTTTTATTTGTATTTGTATTTATAATGGCAAACGCGTTTTTTTTTTGGTTTTTTTTTTTTTTTGTTTTTTTGAGAGAACCCCCATTAAGTCTTGCGACATCGCACAACGACCTACCAATGGCCATTTCTCCACACAAAGCCATCCCGTTTGTGCGTATCACGGTTTTCATAGCCGTCACGTTACACGGCGCGAGATAGTTGTTCCACGATATAATGCCCATTGTCCGAATTGTTGCCAGACTCTCCCGGCACTTTCCAGACAAAATTATACATTTGATTATCTTTTTTATTCATTTGTTTTTTTTTTTATCATCATCATCTTCATTCTTTTGTATCGCTGTTTAAATACCGTGAACTCAAAAAATTGGATAAGCTCGAAAATTGGTTTGTCAAAAACGAAACAAAACTATTTATGTTAAAACCATTTTGTTTGTACAATTATATTTTACCTTTTTCTCACAAAAATTAAAATTTTATTCGTGTAATTGAATTTTTTTTTTTTTAAATAGGGTTAAAAATAGGTGAATGAATGATAATGCCGTGAATTTTATCGAACTACGTGTTTATTTGATTTTTATGACTAAAGTTCATAACCGTAATACGGTCCTTCCATGTAAGCTCTGTCTATATCGTCGGATCGGGGTCGCAAACGTCTGCCTATTGGCTCGAGATCCGCGTAGCACTGGGGAAACACTCGTTCGACCGCTGCTTTCGCTTCCTCAACCGTCACGTTTCGCACGGATACCACAGACATGAAGGCCTTGTTCTTCACGCATTCCTGAAATGAAAAAATGAAAAAAAAAAAAAAAAAAAATTCAGAGGAAATCAAATTAAATAATTGTCAAGCCGACGAGTAACACACACACTGGGTCAATTTGACCCGTACCTCGACTCCGATAGAAACGAATTGTTCTTGCAGAATTTTTTTTCAAGTCTATGTTAATATTCACACTTGTAAACTCCATTGATAAGATTTTAAGATAGTGAGAGTATAATCGTGAATTTTCTCAAGTCAATTGGATTCGTACATTCGGAATGGTAACTCATTCAAGTCAATCGGAGTCATTTTGATTCGGAATGTACTTGATGTACTAAAATGTACTAAAATGTTGAACGAATGTTTATCGACGAATGATAGTATCGACGATGGACATTTCACCTCGTGAGTCTTTCTGATATTGAAGAAAGACGAGTCGCCCTGCGTGCACGAACTGAGAAAGCTGCAATGTGTCAGATTGGCCGCTCGAATTTCCGTGCAAGCAAGATGATCGATGTTTTTGAAATCAAGATTGTTTCGACAATAGTCGAACATGTGTATCATCTCGTGCGTCAATATACCCTGAATTATTCCTCGGTATTTCGAATTGTTTTGACAAACTACTATCTGCAATCACAATATTACGGTTATGGTTGCGAGACGATTGTTATAATGCGATAAAGATAAAATCTGTACTTGGTTGAGTTCGGGATCGTATCCTCCGCTGATCGAAGGATCGCACACCTCGCACACTATATGACGTCTGATATTGATTTCGCTGGAATAAATTGGAAAAAAATAAAAATAAAAGAATCAACAATTGAAAATCGAGCTAGCGAGTGCGGTAAATACATTTTAGAAAATGTATTCTCACCATCCGGAACCTTTCAGAGCTCCCAGCATCAATTTAACCAGCGGACCTTGAATTTGGAACAAAAAAAATTAATAATACCAATCGATACTCGATCGTGGACAAAGCGAACGACATTATACTGTTGTAAAAATTGTTGTATCGTGCGGTACGTACGTACTCGACCTTATACAATCGTAAACTTTTTTTTCACATCTAAGCTTGTCCGTGGCCTCGCGTCCTTCGGCTAGAAAAAATGCTTTGTACCAATTTCTTTCGGGCACGGCACTGCGTCTTTCGGGATAGAGATCGTAACCATAGTTTTCGGTTTTTCCAGAAGGCGTTGTTGTGGAAGTGCCGGTTTTTGTGTCGGAATTGGTATCGGTTTTGGTCGTGTCGGTCTTAGGATCGATCTTGGTATCGGTCTTATTGGCACCGGCTTCTTTCGAATTCACAATTTTTGTTTTTCCATCGTTGTCACCGTCACCCGCCATCGTACAATCGTTATTGGTAATCAACCGATGACAAATCTATGACTTTTGTAATGTCAACTATGACTATTCGTATTATTTACAATTTTTTCGTGCCGTTACATCAGCCTCAACGAGCATCGATGCAGCATCGGTTTTTAGGTTAGGCCGATGTCGCGTGAGTTCTCGCGACCGGAAATGACGAAAAACTGCGCCTACACTTCGATTCAAATTCAATGGGAATGATCGAAATTGCACCGGAGATTCAATTTGCACGCAATTCAATCGAGATTATCAACTTCGATTTATAATGGAATGGAAGAACACGCATTGCATTCCAGTGAAATGAATTTTTTAATTTTTTTATTTTGCAGGTTAGGAAATTAATTTTCCGTACAGGCAGTGACGTATGTATTATTCGGGAATTCGAATGGATTGGTATTGGTTGGACACGTACGTACAGCTGACTGTTAAATGGCTCCGTATTAGCGTAAAAACAGCTGATTTGACAATCGACGAGTTTGTGAGATTACGACTGACGGTTCGACACTTTTCAACGATTTGTTTTTTCTACAAATTAATCCGTTGCAAAGTGATTCGATAAATATTCGATAATTTCACATTATCAGCATACAATGGCTTCGCGATTCAGTGGTGCACTGCAGATAACTAATCTGGACGATTTTATAACCCCTTCACAAGTGAGTGACATCGTTGACTCATTGTTTTTTTCACATTGTTTCTTCAATAATCAACGGTGGTTGGCATTTTTGAATTAAAAACTATATATTCGATGACTGTAAAATAATTTGTTTGCACAGGAATGCATAAAACCCGTGGAAATAAAAAAATCTACCAGCAAAACTGGATCCAAGATAAAAATAAGAGAAGACGGAGCTTACGTCGAATTGGGCATGGTAATTACAAAATGATCGTCATCGCTTCGCAATTATATCTTTCACGATTGAAATACGACTTTGGAAACGTCTTACGATCAGATAGGAACGTCGGAGAAGTTGGAAAAGGTGGAAATCACACTTGCCGATTGTCTGGCCTGTAGCGGATGCATCACGTCCGCCGAAAGCGTTCTCATAACGCAACAGAGTCAGGAAGAACTTTTGAGAGTATTTCAAGAAAAAAAAGATCAGCTACAGGTATTCCGGGTCGTTCGATGAGTTACGAAACAATGCGAAAATAAATGGATGAGTAACAAAAACGGATAGTCCGAATGCCGACGACAAAGTCAATTGTGCGGTTATAATCGGCAAACTTTTTCCAGAGTGGCAATGGCGAAGATTGCAAATTCATCGTGGTCAGTCTGTCCGTACAACCGGTTCTTTCGCTGGCCGAGCGTTACGAACTCGAACCCGAGGATGCCGTACGTCGTCTCGCGGGTTATTTTCGAAGCTTGGGAGCCGACATGATTCTGGACATGACGGTGGCCGAGGATTTCGCGCTTTTGGAATCGGCCAAGGAATTCGTGGAGAGGCACAAATCTGCGAAGGAAGGTGTTCCCAAACAATTGCCCATGCTCGCATCTTCGTGCCCCGGTAACACGAATGTCACCGGTTGCAAAAATGTTTCATCCCCGTCGGAATTTCTCCAATTCATTGTTTCCATTGTAACGTCGCTAGTGACAAAAGTGATGTTCGTCGCTCGATTAATTTTGTTTCATTTTTTTCCCAAGGATGGGTATGCTACGCGGAAAAGACACACGGCGATTTGGTTCTGCCTTACATAAGCGTGACCAAATCGCCGCAGCAGATAATGGGCTCGTTGGTGAAATATCACATAGCCGAGAACAGAGGACTGTCGCCGAATCGTGTCTATCACATAACTCTCATGCCCTGTTACGACAAAAAATTGGAAGCTTACAGAGAGGATTTCAACGACAAATTGATAAATTCCAGAGACGTGGATTGTGTGATAACAGCCAGTGAGTCGCTCTTTCGAACGCTCCGATAAACTCACAGAACAACGACAAACTTTTTTTTTTCTCCTTCGGAGTCTTTTGGGCCTGTTTTTCTTGAAAACCAGATTTTGGGGGGAAAAAGAATAACGAATGTTCATGCGAAAATAAAAAAAATAAAAATTTCAGTCGAAATGGAGCAAATGTTGGAGCAAAGTAGAACACTGTTGAACGATGTGGAACCTCAGAGTTTGGACAGGCCCTTCGGCGAGTGCGTGGATTCCACGAACGTCGACCTGTGGTCGCATCCGGGCTCGGGTTCCGGCGGTTACGCCCAATACATATTCGAATACGCGGCTCGCAATCTTCATCGCGTCGATGATCCGAAATTTGTGTTGAAGAATTTGCGAAATCCAGATTTTCAGGAAGCCACGTTGGAAAAAAATGGAGAAATTATTTTGCGATTCGCCGTGGCCAATGGATTTCGTAACATACAGAATATCGTGCAAAAACTCAAGAGATCGAAATGCAACTACGACTACGTCGAAGTCATGGCCTGTCCTGCTGGTAATTCTGCAAAAAAAAAAAAAAAAAAAAAAAAAACACTTTCCCCGACGATTATTATTTGGAAAATTCAATTGAAACAATATCTTTTTCCATTCAGTTGTAAAAAAAAGGGTTGGAAATCTGTAAATTGTTGCACTTCGAATGCAGGAGGCGAATGCAAAAATTTGTGTGTCGGGAATTATTGTTATTATAATTTTTTTTGTTGTTGTCTATTCTTCAAAAATTTTCAATTGTTCGATTATCAACAGGTTGCATGAACGGCGGTGCGCAGATACGACCTCATGACAATTCGCAACCTCGCGAATTGGCAACGAGGCTCGAAACCAAATATCACAAACTTCCGGAAATCCGACCCGAGAACAACGAATCGATGCACAGACTTTACAAGTCGTGGCTCGGTTGGGCAAACTCCGACAAAGCCGAGGCTTATTTACACACGCAGTATCACGAGATTGAAAAAATGCACACGGCTCTGGCGATGAAATGGTGATGAAACGAGATTGTTCCGTAATAAAAATTCACATTTTCAACGTTCAACAGAATTATAATTTTCTCTCGATATACCTTCCATCTTTTTGTTTTTCGTCTCACGAATTACACGATATAGGTTTACGGTTTGAAGAGAAAATAAATGACTTATCAACAAATTAATTCGACACGACTATGACAATTCGAAATATTATAACTGAACGAAAAATTGTTTTTCATCGATTTTATTTCTCCGATAAATCTCTCTCTCTTTAAGATTGTCTTCGATCGCTTTATCTCATTTTCTTGATCTTTGTCTCTCCTCCAACGTGCGAAATTTGTGGTTCTTTGTTTTCCGTTTTTTATTATATAATAATAATTATTATTATTTTCAATACTCAATTTGCAAACGCTTCGACGAAAGTTTCGCAGGACTAGCATTGTTCTTTTCGTTTCGATTATTTATCCAACAATTTAAAAAAAAAAAAAAAAAGAGAGAGAGATAAAAAAACAACATTTTTTTCAGAAGCAACACGGAGCTTGATCGTGATACGCGAACGACAATCAAACGTGATAATTATTGTATCGTGCCGAACGATCGCAAACTCAACGACGAAAATTACTCTGGTGAATCACGTTGATGCAGTGTTGATGCATATAAAATTTTTTTTTTTTCGGTGAAGCCATTCGCAGCATTACTTTTTCTTTTTTGTTTTTCCCAATGCTCAGGAAAACGAAAAAAATTGTGAGGAGTGAGTTACAGTTTACATTTTACGTTAAATTATACCACATAACGTTTTAGTGTTGATAGTTGCTTTTTTTTCTTTTTTTTTTTTTTTATCACTTTCGTCTCGAAATTCCGTGGCGTCGAATGTATCTGCTTTCATCGTGACAATTTGCTTACATAACATATTCATCAATATATTAATTTCATATATATATATCTATATATAACGCCATAATTCAGTCAGCGATAGGATTATCTCGTGGTACTTTGGTTGTTCATCGTTTCGCGCTCGTTGTCATTGTTGCAATCAATTTCGTTTATCGGTAATTTTCGATCCACGTCGTTGCCCAAACCGTCTTCGATGTATCGCAATTCATCGTTCGCGGTTTCATAATTATCCCGGCTCTCCGGATTCTCAATGAGCCATCCTTGATTGTTCTCGACTTCGCGCGAAACCACGAGAAACAATTCCTTCTCTTTGCTTTCTATTTGGTCTCTCAGGTACGCCATTAACTCGTCGTCCTATCGCGAAATAATAAGAGCCAAAAAAATAATTTTTTTATTATATTTATGATTTGAAAAATATTTCGCTTTGTTTTGCTGCGACTGGAAGTCGAGATTTTATTTTATTAAATGAATGAATAAATAAATAGCATTGGAATGTGTACCTTGCCGATAGGTTGGGGCAAATCCAGTTTCGAATCCAGATTGTAAAAGGCGCCATGAATTTTTCTCAGGGCCACCCAATGACGTCTCTTCAGCGGCAACAGAACGAATCCCAATTTATATTCGGTCGGTACGTTGAGTATGAAACCGTCTATGTTGTCGAGACACAGACATTTGGGATCTCTGCGTGAATGTTGGAAAAAAAACAAAAAATAAATAACAATGATAATCGTACAGAAGATAAAAATGTTAATTGGATGGACGATCTAAATCCCGACATCTTGAACCACCCGAGATTATGCAATTAGAATGATACACGGTTTTGCATATTTCAACCGTTTTCGCACCTGCGTTTGTCGAACCAAACTGCCTCGCAGCCTTTGCGCTGCAGAGCGGCCATTATGACATTGATGTCGTAATTGCCCAGACCTAGGAGCGATTTGTGCGGATTTATCCAAACGTCCGGACTCAGACTGTAACATATTTGATCCAGTTCCTGTTTGTTGAAGCAACGCTCTTGAAACAAATTGTTCAACGCGTGCAAAGCGCAAAGTTCCTTCACCTGCGGATCGTGAGTTAAAAAAAAAAAGGTACAGTTTCGCAACTCGGTTAGTCGACGGTTTACCGATTACCTGATGCTCGTGATATATGCCGGAGCCCGTCATGCTTTCGGCGCTGATGGCTACCATGTCTCTCTGGCTACATTATTATGAAAATCCAGCGGCCATTCCTTCGCTTTGATTCAATTCCCTTGTCATTATACTTCTCTACTTCTGTCTCGACAAACTGTTGAATCAACAAAGTTTTCGACACGTAAAAATTGAAGGAAAATAATTTTTACGATTTTGAACGGACAAAAAAGAGAAAAAAATAACCGAAAAAAAGAAACAAACAAAAACAAACAAACACTTGTTTGTTTGTTTTTTTTCTTTTCGTTTATACGAATGTTATTGCGTGAAAATATGTGTTGAAAGTGTATCGCACGGACACCTGTCACCTTCTATTATTCATCACGAACTACACTGGCACCTGACTGCGAAATTTCGCACATCCGACAGCGTTTTGCAGGTTAGGTGAGTCGGGGGGGGGGTATTTGCGAATCAAAAAGTCAAAGGCACTTGTACTCGGCGCATGATAATGCAGTCATAATAATGCAATCTATACTCGATAAAGAAGATTTCATTACAGTGTCGTGCAACGGGGACTGACGACCGATAATTTTTTTTTTTTTAGGTTATGATCGAACGATCTAGCAAAGAAAAAAACAAGTAAAAACAACAAAAAAATAGTCACCGAGCGTCGTGAAAAACGTTGAAATATTATTGTCCGATCTATTTGCATAAATAAAACTGTGATTGAGAGTCATAACACGGAAATTTTGATCGTCCAAAAACCGACCTGACAGTAGATTCAAGATGGCGAGTTTGGCGACTGGTCGATTCGATATATCGACGAATCGATTAATCGCAGTGAATCGTACGCAACGTCATACGATACCAAAAACCGACGGTGGGAGCTCTGGCACACCACGTGGGATTGTCGAATTGTTGAGATGTCGGGTTAGCCGATAATATTTCTACGATCCAAACGAATAATAATTAAAAAAATGGGAACCACGAAACAAGAGACTCATCGTCCGGGGGCTTTCAAGCAGACGAACAAGACCCACAAGACTGGAAGACATCGTAGCAAGGGTTCCATCAGTTCGGTTAATAAAGGTTATATTTATTCTACCATTATTGTAATTATGATTTTGAGAGATCTGTAATTAATATAAACTCAAAAAATGACTAAATTGATTTATGTTTTTTTTTTTTGTCGTTTTCTTTAATTTTTTTGCAGGCCAAGTCAGCGTCAAGAGTCTGACGAAGAGAGCGAGAAAAGAGTTGAACAAGGAAGCGAGGCGTCATCAGTCGCAGCAGATTAGGCAGAAAAAAAGAGAGGAGGTGCTTTTGTCAAAACGAAACCTCGGAGGGTCTCTATCGGCTCCCGTGCTCATAGCCATCGTGCCGCTACAAGAAAATCTCAATGCCGACGCGTTGGTCTCGGTTATTACCAAAGCGGACGATACGGCTACCGTATCGGTCAGTCCTTGCGGCGTCACCCACATCAGGTTTATATTCAAAATCTATTTCTTTCCTTCTTCTCATTGATGAATATAAATGAAAGAATATTAAAAGTTTTGTTTGCTCTGAAGTTGCTGTAATAAAATAATGAAAAACAATGGCTACGGTTACCCTGTCGTGTACATGCCCAACACGCTACTCGACTACTTTTTTTTTTTTTTTTTTTTAATCGTAATCACCACAATCTTACACTTTCGGACATACAGCTTGCCGAGATTCAAGCAGAGATTCGCTCTGCTCGTTCCTCCCGTCGGAAATACTCTGGCAACTTTGGACGCAGCAAAAGTGGCGACGACGATGATGTTCGTCACATCCGCGACCGAAGTGACCAACGGAACGTCCAGAAGCGAAATAATCGACGATTGGGGCGAAGAGATATTGATAGCTTGCCTCGCTCAAGGACTGCCCACCACCATTGTCGCCCTGATCAATCTCGAAGACGTACACGTCAAGGTTTTCCATCGTCTTGTTTTTTTTTTTTTTTCAACCACTAAACTGAGATGAACGATCGAATTGTTGATTGTAAATAAAAAAAAAAATGTTTTTTCGGATCGGAAAACCAGAAACGTCAGGAGACAAAGCAACACGCACAGGAAATAATTTCAAAGTGGCTACCGCAAGAGAAAATCATGAATCTGGACAAACCGGCCGACGCTTTGAATGTGTTGCGACGAGCCGGATCGCAAAAACAGAGAAACGTGGCTTACAGAAACAAGAGACCACATTTATTGGCGGAACGTGTCAAATACACGTGTGTGAGTATCAAATTTTCATCCGACCAAAAATAAAAACGTAAAAAAAAAAAAAAAAAAAACCGTAAAAAAAAAAACGATTTCAAAAAAATCAATTCTGTGTATAAAGTTAACATCTGCGGAAAAATTTCGAAAATCAAGGGAACCGACAATTTTGGAACGCTGGAAGTGACTGGATACGTACGAGGTACAGCATTATCGGTAAACAGTTTGGTGCACATTCCCGGTTTGGGCGACTATCAAATGTCGCAGATCGACGGACCGGAAGATCCCTGGCCGTTGGACAAGACTCGTTCGAGGCCCGAGGACGCGGAAACTATGACGAAAACGAAAATCCTGGAAATCGCGGATTCGAATAAACAAGAATCTTTGGACAGCGAAAACGTGCCAGATCCGATGGACGCCGAACAGACGTGGCCGACGGACGAGGAAATCGCACAGGCCGATGCTCAGCAGAAACGAAAGATCGTTAAACGCGTGCCAAAGGGAACGTCGGAATATCAGGCGGCTTGGATTCCTGACGAGGATGCTGGTATTACAGTTATTTTTTTTTTTTCTCGTTTAATTACGAAAATTAATGAAAAAGAAAAAATTTGAGAAAAATTTTATAATAGTTATCATAATGCTTACATTAGATAGGAAGAGATTATCACTGTCGATCCTTCGAGGTCACCGGGGGTCAAAATGACCCCAACCGCAACTTCGAGCCAAAATAATTAAAAACGATAAATAAAAAAAATTGAAAATTTCAAAATTGTAAAAGATGTAAATTTTGCGTGGAGTTTGAATGATGAACTAATGTTTTTGTAAAAAAAAAAAACAGACCATTGAACGAAAAGCCGCGGTGTCAACAGCTGGTGAACGAATAAATGACAAACTGCATTTTTTTGGGTAATGAAAAAAATTTGTAAATTGTTCAGAGAAGGCAAATGAGGATGAGGATGGCGAGTCGGACGACGAAGACGACGATATGTCGGTGGAGGATGCTCGGTCCGAGGACGACAGCGTCGAGGCCAACGAAGATGACGACGAGGAATACGAATCTGTGACGGTGTCGGAGGCTCCACCGGATGAGCAGAGGTACGATCAACAGATGGATCTTTATGAGGAACGAACGGCCATGGAAAAGATAAAAGGTACTGACAACTTTTTTTTTTTCTTCATTATCACTATTTTACGTTTTCCGAATTGTCAACCCTAGATTGGTCATCTATATGAGGGAATCACCGGCGCGCATAGTTTTTTTTTTTTAAATTGCAAACTATTGGCAAAAATTAAAAAAAAAATTAGAGTTTGTCCTTTGAAGATTTTAGAATTTGATTACATTTCTTCCGAATAAAATGAAACGTTTGAAATGGAGGTATGAAAATAATTAGATGGGGTCAACCGACTAGAATTATTGGGGAAAAAAAAATAAAAATAAATATATAAATGAAAAATATATATATATATTTTTTTTTTCAATCCATGAAAAGAAGCCAAACTGGACGCCCAATTTCCCGACGAAGTGGACACGCCTCAGGATCAGTTGGCCAAAGTGCGTTTTCAAAAATACCGAGGACTCGAGTCGTTCAGAACAAGTCCGTGGGATACGAAGGAAAATTTGCCAATCGATTACGCGAGAATATTTCAATTCGAAAATTTCGATCGTACACGACGACGAATATATCGCGAAACTTCACTCAGACCGGACGAATCGCAAGGCGTTCTGGTGAGTGAATCGTTCGATTTTCGCAAATATATTCCGAACGGTTTTGAAGAAAAAAAAAAAGTGCAGATGCAAAATTTGATCGAAATTTTTCATGTCGTTCCGAAATTCTAAAAGCTACCCGATTGTGAAAATTACAAAAATGTAGATAGTTTTACACATTTGTCATGCTTAAAAACATAAAAATTTCACATACATCGTCAAATCACGTGCAGTGACGAATAATATAATGTGGATTTCGTAATTCGTCGCAGCCCGGATGGTTCGTGACGCTTCACGTGAAGAACGTGAGAAAGGAGCTGTACGAAGCCTATCGCACGGTCGACGATCGGCCCCTCGTCGTATTCGGTCTTCTGCCGAACGAGCAAAAAATGTCACTGGTCAACGTAACCCTCAAACGCACCGCCAACAACGGCGAACCCATAAAATCCAAGGACAGACTTGTGTTTCAGTGCGGATTTCGACGTTTCACCGCGTGTCCGATATTCAGTCAGCACACAAACGGAACGAAACACAAGTACGAGAGATACTTTCAGCCCGATAGCACCGTTGTCGCCAGTTTTTACGCCCCCATCACGTTTCCACCATGTCCGGTTATCTGCTACCAGGAACACAAAGATGGATCTCTGGTAATTAAAACGATCTTCGTTATTTCAAAATTTAATATTTAATATTTTCATTAATATTCAATATTTTTATTAATATTTAATATTTTTATCAATATTCAATATTTTTATCAATATTTAATATTTTTATTTGATATTTTTTGTCAAATATTAAAAATTTAAAAATTATAAAAGATTCGATTATTTTTATAGTAAAAAATAGAGTTTCTCACGAATTTACACCCCTCGATGATTATTTTTTTTCGCCATTTGTAAAATTTCAGACATTATTTTTTTTCTTCTTCTTCGTGTTATCATTTTAAAGTATTCAAACTAATATCCTGAATTTTGTTTGAGTCGTTCGGAACGGTATTGTTAACGCGGCGATAGTTTGCACATGGCTGGGGTCATTATGACCCGGTGTGATCAGCGCGTTTATTCCAGAACGTGTGAACTCGAAGGGTTAATGACAAAAATTGAATAAATGAATAAATAAATAAACGAGATTATATTGATTTGTTATTTCGTTTGTCAGGAATTGATGGCCACCGGAAGCATATTGTCCATCAATCCCGACAGAATAATCGTAAAACGCGCTGTTCTGAGCGGACATCCGTTCAAGGTTCACAAACGTTCGGCCGTTGTTCGTTTCATGTTTTTTCATCGCGAGGACATTATGTGGTTCAAACCCGTGCAACTGCGTACGAAATACGGACGCAGAGGCCACATAAAAGAACCCCTAGGTGAGGCAAATTTATTGAGGCTTTTCTTTCTTTCTTTCTTTCTTTCTCATATACAATATCGTCATTTCATTATCTCCTCACCTTGATTTATTATACGTTATTGTATATTTTTCTTTCATTCGACGTGATATAGCTACGAGAGAAAGAGAGAGAGAAATAGAAAAAGAAAGAGAGAGAGTGCGATTCGATTTTTTTTTTTTTCGTCAAATCATTTGTGAAATCGTGAAAAATGTACAATCGTGTTTTCAGGCACCCACGGTCACATGAAGTGCGTTTTCGACGGTCAGCTCAAATCCCAGGACACGATCCTCTTGAATCTGTACAAGAGAGTATTTCCCAAATGGACTTACGAGCCGTGTTTGCTCACCCAAACGTCCGCAAACGAGTCGGACGATGTCGTCATGGAATAACATTTATTCACAATTATCAAACCGCTTCGTTCCAAAAATATGAAGAACGATAAACTCAAAAATATATATATATATATATATTTTTTTTTCTAAATTTAAATAAATGAATAAAGAAACGAAATATATGCCAAAAATAATCGGTCAATTGTTCTCTTTAACAAACAAACAAAAAAAAAAAAAAAAAATACCATCTGTATATTTATATATTTGTTTTTGTTTTCTTCTCGCCCGTGACGGACTTTGTTTTCACAGGTTCACACGCATACACACGATTATTTTCTCACGTTTGTGCAATAACGAACAAAATTATACAAGTAACCTGTTTTCACGTTTTTTTTTCTTTTTTTTTTTAAATAATAACAATTGAGAACAAAATTATTCATTGATTTGTCGCATTATCAGCGAATTCGTCAATCATTAACGTACGTATTTCGTTGCCATGATTTCAACGTGAAACACCAAAGCAGTCTTTTACAGCTCATTATTATTATCATCATTATTTTACACATTATCTTCGTTCTTATTTCTACGTTTTATTTCTTGTTTTTTTTTTTCCAATTTCCTTCTTTTTCTTCTCGCTCTGTCAATCTCAATCGTTCTATTCTACATAAATAAGTGGGTAACACCTGGGACGAGCGAACAACCCCAACCCCTCCCTTTGGTCATCGACCGATCCCAAGAATTGTTATTTTTCGATTAATCAATTTTTTTTCTTCAATTGTTTTTTTTCCCCAACCGATTCATTTTTTTTTTCCCCAATTTCATTGTGATGCAGCGGATTAAAGTGGGTGCTCGAAATCCAAACGTTAGAATTAATTTACCATGCTATGCTATTATTCATTTATCATTCCTGATTATTTTGAATTCTCGGAATTTTTAGTTTCTTTCTTTGTTTTTTTTTCGAGGGTAATCCGCTCGCCCAGCTTGGCTCTGGCCGCCTCTTTCCTCGTGACACCGTTCAGACTTTTCCACGACAAAACCCCCACTCTCAGCGCCTTCAAACGCGAATTTTCTCCATTTCTTCCGAACCAAAAAAAAAAAATTATATTAAAAAATCATACATAAAAATTGTTTTAAAAACGAATACGCGTGAATGCCAGACCCGAGCCCTCTCTGCCACAACGACACTCGGCACGACGTTCGATCGACTATTGTACAACGACGAAAAATCCTGTTCGACCACTCGAGCCATCGTTAACTGAAGTATAAAATGTTTCGAAAAACAAGTAAAAAAAAAAAAAATAGTAATAAAATCAATAAAGCAATAAATAACGACGGAAAAATATTATAAAGATTTGTTTTTTCTTCTTTTGTTTTGTTTTGTTTTGTTTTGTTTCCAGCGAAGGAGAGAATAAAAAAAAAAAAATATATGATAGACGACAAAGAAACAACGTGAAAATACCTTTCGCGGATTAATTCGGCGGGTTGTTCACGTCGAAAGATACAAACGATGATAATCGTTCGCGCCGAATGCACAATTGCACTTCGGACACTTTCGTTGACGGGTCTCGTAACGCGTTCGCAGACAGTCCCAACAAAACACGTGAAAACACTTGGTAAGCACCGCGTCCTTACGCTTGACCTTGCACGACGGACACGTCAGGGTTTCCTTGTACTCCCGCAATTCTTCGGCCATAACCTCGTCCAAAGTTTCCGCGAGTTCGATCTTTTTCATGCGCTCGACCTTGCGTCGCAACTGGGCTATCTCCTCCTGCAGTCTCTTCGTCTTGTAAGCTTCCGCTTCCAAAGAACTCGTTTTTTCCGCCACCACCTGTTGCGCCTCCTTCATCTGCGAGTGATATTTTTCTGCGTCGAAAAAACAAAAAAAAAAAAAACAACGAAAAATTAATTCGGAAAAATCGGTCTTGCGATTATTATTAAATTTATAATAATTTTATATCGATTGTTTTTTTTTTCATTGCTCACATCTATTTCTAATGTATCTGAGAATGTGTATCCAAAGTTATAGACACTGATTCACAATATTTTCAAATGCACAGCACTTGACTAAAATCGAGTTTTCGTTTTTTACGATTTTTCTAAACTGGCCGAAGTGATTGCGAGAAAACTTGACGACCGATAAAAACGAACCAAAGCTTGTTAGCTTCTCGTTTTGTATTCTCTTTTATTTGATTCAAGAGGATTCATGAGAAAAAAAAATTGTAAACAACTTTTTTAGCAAGTTGAAATGATTTTTTTTTCTTCACAAAAAGCACATTTTTTTTCAAACCTGAGAAAAATGTTTAATTTCTCAAATTTTTTGGGTTTTTCTTGGTTCATGTAGAAGAAAAATATATGAGAATTAGAAGGTGTTTCACAAATGTGCATGAAAAATCTGCTGCATTTGGATATTTCGCGGTGAAATTTTTTTCTTTCCAATGTTAAAATATGCAATAAAATAATCTACAAAGTTCGCTAGACTTTCTAATTTTTTTTTGTGTCCCAAAAAAAAAAAAAAAATCCCCCGAAAAACGCTTTTCTTAGGCCTCCAAAAGCGCGTTTCTGCCTCAAGACGAAAAATAAACACGTTTCGATGAATATTTTTTCTCGAGAAACCTTTTTTTTTTTCGCGAAAACAAAGCTTCCTCGGTGAGAAAGCAAAAGGAGAAAACAAAAAAAAAAGCAAAAAAACAAAAAAAAATACGTTACCCAGATGTAGTTTGAGATCGGCGGCGGATTGAGCGCTCTCGATGGCCTTTCTCTTGTGCATCTCCATGGCTTGTTGTCGCAACGCGAGTTCCTTCTCAACGGTTGCCAAAGAATTTTGCAACAAACGTTCCTTTTCCTCGAGTTTACGCACAACGACATTGGCCGCTTCGACCTGCGTCGTAAGGGTCGAAACTTGTTCCTTCAACACGTCTTTCTCCTCCCTCGCGAGTTTGTGCAACTGATTGCTCTTGATGCGTTCGGTCATTAGTTTGAAATTAGCATCGTCCTTCTCGCGCAATTGTTGTATCAATCTGGAATTTTGTTCCTGCATGTCCTCGAAAGCCTGACCGGTCACTTCCATCTCGTTAAGAAGAGCTTCCTCCTCCTGAAGCCATACACAGTTCTGTTCAGGGTTACACCACCGTTCGTTCACACAACAATGGCCAAAATACTACGGGCGCCCGCGCACGGCCTTACATCTGCCAAAACGCATCTCGTATTCATTTAATTTTATTTATTAAAAAAAAAAAATTTCAAATAAAAAAAAAATCATTTAATAATTTTTTTGCGATATCTCAAAATTAAATTGGAGGTGTCCGTTTCGGGGTGAAAGATCAATGATTTTATGGACAGCCATTAGTTATTCGCACTGGACAGAGTGTTCAATTATATTCGATAACGATGATGACAAAAAAAAAGGGATTTTTCAAAAAAATAATTTGTCTGATTTTTTCTAATTTTCTTTACTTTTTCGGGTTCTTTTTAACAATGTTCACGATACCTTTCTGTCGAATCCGCTGTTGCCTCGTACCTCCTTCGCGAGGCACGTTTAACGCAACGACGTCATCGAGCACGATACGATTCGGTAGCAACACGTTAGGTTTTTTTTTTTTTTTTTTTTTTAGAAAGAAGAAAAAAAAAAGAACACACACACGGGGAGAACAATGATAACGGCTAGAATTAGTCGGGCGAGACGTTGCGGATTAGTGGCGATGCATGCATTTCTTAGGCTCTCCGTCGTTTGCAAAAAGTAACCGTCTGGCTCCTGGCGAGATTCCTGGCGAAAGGTTGGTTAATAAATTCATGAACGATTTTCAGGACGATGTCCGGGACACTTGCGAGTTTGAACATGAGCAAGGGGACATGCCATTTAGTTGAAAATTCAGTAATGTAAAGATTTCAATAATCGTTTTTACTCATCTTGGAATTAGTTTAAAAAAAAAACTATTCAGTATGCACGAAAGTATGCAACGTAATTATGACCAAAATTGACAGATGGACGTGTTTGTAAAATTATTTCCAATAATCTACGTTTTCAAAGAAACACAAATTGAGGGCAAAATAAAAAATTCAAGGACATTGATTGAAATATCATGACTTTTTCAAGGACAAGCAAAATTCTGGGACAGTTCCAGGACTTCGACGACTCGAAAAATCACTGTACAACCGTGTGAACCATCGGCCCAGGAGCAAGACGGTCCTCAATTGATCGTGAATTAACACTCGATGATACCTGTTTCTGAGAAGCGACCTGTCGCTGAAGCGTGTAAGCCTGTTCCTCGAGCTTCTTTATCTTTATTTGGGCGTCCTCGTCCGCGAGTTTCTTACGTTCCTCCCGCTTCGATTCCTGAAAATCGAACATCTTTTCACGATCGATTATTAATTATTCATTCGTTTGTCGACGGAAACTTGGTCGATTTTTTTTTTTTTTTGACGATTTTATAGCCCAACGAAGAAAGAAGAAAAATAATAAAGATAGAGAAACACTCACTTGAATTTTTTTTATTTGCTGACGAAGTTCCTCGACCTCGGCCCGTGTTTTTCGCTCGGCCGCCATCAGCTGGACCTTGTCACGTTGCTCCTTTCCCACTCCTTTGTACATATCCAACAGCAGTTTCATCTCCTTCATCTCGTTCACCGCTTTTCTGCATCGAAAACGAATTATTCAACGTGTGAGACGGTGATGTGAAAAAAAAAAAAATATTAATAAATATGGAAAGCCTCGATATGGCTTTCCATATTTGAAATTATATTGAAATTCGCCGAATGACACTTTGTCTGTTTTCGCAATTTTCATAGATTCGAAAAATGAAGAATTTAAAAAACAAATATAAGCAAAAAAAAAGATTCCGTTCTAAATTTATATACAAAACTTGATTTTTTCCAGCACGGAATACATGAAAAAAAAAAAAAAAAATTCATCGATTTCAAACAAGTCGCTCTGCCTGATTTCTCTCTCATTTTTCATTCTTTTCAATTTTTTTTTCAGGGGGAGATGATGATAAAAACCAAGAGATATTTTTTGTATATTCAATTGTTTCAATGACTAACTTCAATTGGGCCTTGAGATCGCGCACAAGTTCGGATTCGGCGACTTTGTTATCCTTGGCCCGATGAGCCGGATCTCTGTGTTCGGTCTTGATCGTTTCCTTCTTAACGTCCTTCTCCCTCTTTACATCCTTCTCCTTCTTCAAAGTCGGCGAGGTTAGAGTGAGGGAATCCGGAGTGCCTTTGCTGCCCTCGCCCTCGCCAACCTCGATGGTTTCCACCTCCTCGTCCGCCCCGATCTCACGTTTTATCGTTATTCCACATTCCTCCTTGATCATCGTCGATCCGGGCAACGAGTTCGAAGCGTCCTCGTCCTTGCCGCTACCGTCCGAATTGCTTCCCTCCTTGCTCTCCTGCGACATTTGCTGTCCCAATTTCGTCGTCAATTCGTCAATCTCTTTCTTCAATTTTGGAATTTCCGCCGACGTTTCTTTGTACTTTCTCTTGTAACGATGAACCTCGCCCTTGAGCTGTTGATTGTGATTCTGCAACGACGTTATCAAATGACGCATTTCACGATTTATCGGTCCGGTTTGTTCGTTCGCCGCTAAATTCTGTTCGAATTCAATGCGCAACATTTCGTACTCTTTGCGCAATTGTGCTAGCACATCCTCGAGCTGTATGCATTCGCCTCGTAATTTTTTTTGCGCCATCAATTCCTCGCTCTCCATCATTTCGATCTGTCGCAAATGCGTGTTTTTGCTCGATTGCAATTGTTGACGGGCGTCGTCGAGTTGGGTCTTGAGTTGCATGGATTCGTTGTAGAGAACGGAAAATTGTGATTGCAAACATTTGTATTCCGTGGTTTCGACTATGACGGATTCGGGCAATTGACGTATGTCCATCTTCAATCTTTCGACCTCCTTCAACGCGTCTCTGTGCTGCTGATGAAGCTTGTCCAATTCTTGCAAACGATTGTTCGCGAGTTCACGGGTCTCTTCCAATTCGCGTTGCATGTCCTCGAGTTTGGTTTGCGAAACGCTCGATGCCACGAGATTGCTGGGTTTGTTGCTTCCCTTGTCGTCGGTTCCGTGTATCTGTTGAAATGCTTTCAACTTCTCGATCGCCTCGCCCAAATGATGTTCCAATTTGTCGTTGCGAGCGCGCACTTTGTTCAATTCGTATTGGAGATCGTCCACTTGATTGCGCAATTCGGCGGCCAGGGTGTCCTTACCCGTTATCGTGTCCTGCAGTTCCGACATCTTCAACGACATTGTGTGATATTTTTCGTGGAGTTGAATATTTATCGATTGCAAATTACGATTCTCCGATTGTATCTCGCCGTTTGCTTTTCTCACTACGTCGTCTATCTTTGGCGCTTCGTCTGTTACGACATGTTTTACGAGAAATTAATTAAACCTCGGCGAAAAACTTTTTTTTTTTTTTTTTTTTTTTTGAGACGACAAAATTTATCTGTAAACGTTTGTGACTTTTTTTTGTTGGTGGTTTTTTTTTTTTAAAATCTTTTTAATTATTATTTTTACGTACCTCCGTCGAATTCGCCTTTCAGCGCCAGTGTTATTTTTTCGTTTCGCTGCGACAGCCTGTCGAAGGCTTGAACGACTTTGGACACCGCTCTCTTTGACACTTGAACTCGATTGGCCAATTTGTCATCCAGCTCTTCCTTGTCCCACGACGAAAGTTGCATGAGAAACGATGTTGTGGCTTCGGATTCATCTGAAAAAAACATTTTTTAGGTTAGAAAATCATTCTACAATAAATTTTTATCGGATAACCTTTTTTTTAGTTTTCTATCCACGATCGTACTTTTGTTCTCAGACTCGTCGGCAGTTTCGGCATCGAACCTTTGTAGCAACACCCTGATATCCTCGTTCAATTGATTCCAATAGCGATTGACGACGTTGAGAACGGCGTCGTCCTGCGTCTGTCTCTTTTCCAACTGTTCTATCCTCTGTCGCAGTTCGGCTTCCATGCGAACTCGCTGTTCCAACCTCTGTGAGCCAAGACGAAAAATTTGATCAGACAATCGCATCTACGATCGCAAACCTCCGGGAATTACCTGAACGCAACGAGCTACATACCTGCTGCAGTTTTTTGTTTTGAAACTGCAGAACCTTCATGTCCATCTCTTCGAGGGTGGAGATAGGTCCGATGAGAATAGGTTCGAACTGAACCTTCTTGATCGGAGGCTGCGAAGCGGAATCCCCGCTGTCCGCTGCCGAACGCTTCGACATGTTGATCGATTGGCTGTACTTGCGTCGGAATGATCTGCAAACAAAGAAAGAGCGAGATGAAAAAAACGATAGAAAATAAAACAAAAAAAAAGAAGAAAATTGATTTAAAACAATCGAGTTGATACAAAGATGACGGATTGTTTGAAAAATAACAAAATTTCGTGCTTATCGATTGAAGAAAGGTTATGTTTGATTTGATTTTATTTTATATTTATTTTTTCTTCGTTCGCTCGTGAGTTTTATTGATCTCGAATTTGGGGAATAAAAAGTAATCGCGGCGAAGAACCTTTAGTGAAGCTGCGATCGTATAGTGTGCGTCGAGCGAGCTAGCGGCTTTACCGTCGTCGCAGTGTTGCCCAAGAAACTTCTATCGCGTCATATTACGTTTTTGAAGCCTCTGAAAATTGGGCTGAGATCGTTCAAGGCATCGACCGGCTGGTCTTTACATTTTTTTTTACTCTTATCAATTGTACGAACGCGATCGATTTGGACGAGCTTGAGAGCCAAGTGGACGCCATTGATGTGCATCGGGACACGGCGTTCGCCCTGCGGTACGCGGCCAACCTTCCAACTACGGTCGCACGAAGCACGCAGCGCTCCTCCAGATACGATTGGCGGGAAAATTTAAACGCTTGAAATATGTAAACCACTGATTAAACTGGTTCACCATTTATTTTTCAAACTTCCTGCCAGAACCTAATTTGAATAGTATTATACAGACTAATTTAAAGTCGCTCAGAAGAAAAAAGACACTCAATCATTTTTCCCAAACAAGCGTTTTCGAGATCTTCGCAAAAAAAAAAAAATACGTTCTTTGGCCTTTTTTTATTATCGTTTTTAGTATCGGTAGATATATGCATATGCAGAAAATATATATAGACAGGTCATATACAGAAAAACATTTTATTCACTAAACAGATCGATAAGTGACGAAGGTTTCGTGTTATCGTGCTGCCTAGCACCGTACAATTATGGATCAAGCAACACTGCGTCACCAGTGATTGAGTGAAGAACATACCGGATCAAGAATTTAAAACATAATTCTCATTATAATTTCTCTTAGTTCCCGGATAAGAATTTCATTGTACAATCAAAGATATGGAAACTTCACGAGCAATGACTATAGTTCCACCTCCACCACAAAGATTTACCATCGACGAATGGCATCTGAACAATCGTTACAGGTTTTCAATTTTTTTCATTTCTCCGATATTTTCTTTCAATTATATCGACACGATCGAAGAAAAAAGCATGTTATGCGTTCGTTCGTCAATTCGTTTTTCAGATATCGTTGCTCCGAAGCGCAGCAGAAATTGGCCGATCGTCTTCTCGCGGAATCGCGTCGAGTTTGCGACTCGACTGCCGAAGCAGCGAGGGTGAACAAGGACGAGACCGATCATCGGTTGAAGGAAAAACTCGAGGACATAGAATTTCGAAAGAATGAACTTTTGCGAATTCGCAAAGAGGTTTTGCTCGAAATCGACGCACTCGTTGCGTACAAGGATCGTTTGATCGACGCTCTGTCATCGGTGAAAAAAAATGCTATGTTGATTTGTCAAAAGTGTCTCATTGCCAGGTAAAATATCGGTCAACAATTTTTCTTTTCACAACGTTAAATAAATAAATAAATATATAAATAAATAAATGAATAAATAAATAAATAAATAAATAAATAAATAAATAAATAAATAAATAAATAAATAAATAAATAAATAAATAAATGAATAAATAAATAAATAAATAAAATACTATTTATCCGTTTCGCAGAGAGCATCGTTTGGGAATCGATTTGGTTCTCGACGATGTTGAACGAGAATTGCGCAAAGAATGTCAAGTTATAACGGGAGTTGAAAATTTGCTCGTGAGAACTTTGGAACAGACACACGAACAAATACGTCGTCTGAAAGCAACGTTATATCACATGGATCACGATCTCGAGGACAAGGACAATAATTTGCGTATAGACAGGCACAATCTTTCGCTGAAGGAAACGAGTTTGAATCTCAGTCTCTACCACGGAAACGCTCCTCTCGATCCTTCGTACGACACGTTGACGATTATTGAATAATGAAAATCGTTTTGTTTCTGGATAAAATTCAATCCACAGTTTTGACAATTTTGTTGCTTTTGTGTCGACGAAAATCGAGTCGGAAACAATTACGACCCAAAATTGCTTGATCTCTGTTTTATCGAATGAATATTTAACGCTTTTATTGCGAATGAAATAAATAAAATTATTATTCGAATTAAAATTTTCAAGGACTATCACGTTGAACGAGTGGGAAATGCAGACGAACAAGAATATAATTTCCGCAGCGAAGGAACTGAATGGTGCGAGACCTCTACGTTGCTACGTCGACACTATATTGAAGCAAACGATCGACGATTTGATTTCCCAAAAACGAGCTACCGATAACGCATTCAACAATCGCATCGATGAGACAAAGGAAGCCAAGACTAAACTCGAGCTTCAACATTCTGAGGTACACTTATAAATGGAAACGAAAAAATGTCATCTTTTTTTTATCGGTATTTTGATTTTTTTAATTAAAAAAAAGTCGAAAACGCATTCGCCACGAACTGTCATGTTCTGGAAATTTGATTGACGACCCGATCGTTACAGGTGATGAGACAGGCGAACGAGATGTTGATGAACGTGACGCGTCTGGAAAAATCTATAGCCGACAAGGAGGGCTACATGGCTCTGGCCCACACAAGATTGGGCAATCGTTGTCAGCGTCCGGGTTTGGAACTCACCCGCGATCTCGTCGAGACTCATCTCGTTCGAGAGGTCTACGAATTACGCGACACAGTCGCGAAGCTTCAACAAACTTTATCCGAGGTTTGCGTAATTTTTTTTAGATGTTTTCAGACGTACAGTAGAACCTGGCTCGTGGCTTTCACACAGTTGCCGAAGCTTTACTTTACATCTCAATAATTTAAAAACGCAACGGAAATAAGTTCCAATTCTATTGAATAATCAAAAATATATTAATTGATTGACACAGGCTCAAGCGTCTCTCAGATACTTGCTCAAGACTCAAATTCAACTGGAAGAAGACATAAACATCAAATCCAACAGCTTGAAGATCGATCAAGTCGAGTGCATGACCCTGCGTCAGAGCATGGACTATCATGCCTACTAAAAACTCATGGAAATTTTATTTTTGTCAAAAAAAAAGGACTTATAAAAGTTATGAAAACTCATTTTTAACTTTTTTTTTACAAAGATTTTTTTCATACATGACATTTTAAATGAAAAAATATATAGAAAAATAAAAAAATAAAAAAATAAAAATAAAAATATAATCACCTCACAAAATTTCATCGTATATTCGCAATAAAAAGATGTTTCAAAATCGCTCATCGGCCAAAATTGTTCCCGCTCAAGATTTGTATGTGTTTGAAAAATCCGGCTGCAGAGGGCACTGGCGAACGGGACAAAGGCGGGAGGGAGGGGCGTAATCTCAGCCACACCCACACCGATTCACACACGTGCGCAATTGACAAATACGTATGCTTCTCGGAATTGCATCCCTCCCTCCTCACCCAGAGCAAATGCCAATTTGCCAATTTGCCCAGTTTATACGTTGCAATCAAGGTCGACGGTTTATATTATTTTTGTTCCATTTTCTTTTGTTCACCGAACCCCATCTGGGCCCCTTGGCCATTTTCTATAGACGACCGATAGATAAAACCAACGAAGTATAAATCAAATTTGAAAAAAAAAATAAATAAAACAACAACCACCTGGGAAGGTTGATTCGAACGTTTCTTCGTGATTTTGACAATCTGTCGTGCCGGTTATTGTCGAAACAATGGCAGCTGACGTTCTCGTGAACGCTTTACCTTCCGAGGTGCTCGATCAAATTCTCGAGAATGAAAATTTACGTATGAGCGATGTCATGAGTTTTGCATTAACGTGCAAACGTTTATATTGGACTGTCACAACGAGCAACAAACTTTGGAGAACAAAATTTTTGCAAAGGTTCGCACCAGACACACACACACACACACACACACACACAGATCAGAGAGACAAAGGAAAAATGATAGATATAATAATAATAACCTCAAAAAATAATAATCCATAACCTCTTCTCTTTTTTTTTTATCTGTTGGTTTGTTTGTTTGATGAATTTGTAATTGCGTAGAAGGCGACGTAATGACTCATCTCGTACGAGAAAGATATATATGCATAAATATATATATGTATGTAGCCTCCAAATATTACATTGCGGATGCAAGCCGTCGCATAACCGTCGTGAAATTTTTCCGTTGCGACTAGGTGGCCTTTTCTGCAAGAGGCGTTTGAGAATCAGGGAGCCGGTTGCGAAGGCGGCAATCATAGTCCGATATGGCACGAAGAAGCCAAAGCGAGGATGATGTGTCGACGAAGGTTGATGGAGAAGTTGGAAACAATGTCGGCCAAGCATTACGGAAAACTCGAACTGGCTTCGTCCGATCTCAGAGAGTACGACGATATGTTTGTGCCGGAGCGCGGCGCCAATCCCATGTATTATCATTATCTAACGGACGAACTCGTCAGCCTCATCGAACAGCCTCTCGCGTGAGCAATTAGCATTATTTACGCCTTGTCGGCTGGACGACTCGATCGAGCGAGATCGTGAGAGAGATTGAAAAAAAATTGAACGATTGACGAATTTAATTCTGTTTGATTTTCAAGCGAAAGCAATCTGACCCACAAACATTACGCGTACAAAGTTGTGCGCTATCTTAGACAAACGTACCTGGCCAAGGAGTGGGAAAGGTATTTGGCGTTGCCGACGGAACGTCAGACGACCGAAAGAGGCGCCATTCTGGTGGCTCAATGGAGCCAACCCGACAAACGAGTTTCGGCTCAACAAGTGTCGACCGAGCTGGACGAAATTGCCCGGCAAACGAGGATAATCGTCGCCGAGAGATATCCGACGATTCCGATAAATCTGGTCAGTCGGGCCGAACTTGCCAGATGGAAGAATGAAAATTTGAACGACAATGTTTGGAGCAACAAGGATTCGCGCACGATTGTCACCGTTCTGTGCGAAGTCATGTTCAATAAACTCGGTTTTCATGGAAATAGCGAGATGTATTATTCATCCGTTAATTCGTTCATCGATCAGGTTATTTATTTTTTTCTTTCAATGAATCATCGCTCGATGAGCATTTTTAAATTCTTTCTTTTTGCCAATTAAAAATATAAAATAATTGAATTATAGGTACTGAAACACAAAAAAGGAATACCAATCACCCTGGCGATTGTATTTGAGAGTGTAGCTCGCAGACTCGGTCTACACTGCGAAACCGTCAGCTTTCCCGCACACTTTTTATTACGTTGGAAAGAGAGATAGTGAGTTTTCGACCTACAACATCGATGAACCAAAAATTTCACTGGTTCACAAATTTTTTCTTATCTGCAAAAACCTAATTTACAAAAAGTGTTATGTAGACTAATTTGGGATAGCTGAGAAAGAAAATGATACTCAATGATTTATCTGAAAAAGCGTTATCTAGATCTTAGCGAAAAAAACATTCAAAACAAAAAAAAAAGAAAAAAATTCACGGTTATTTATGCGCAGCATTCCCAAAGTAAAAGAGGACGAGAACATCGAAAGTTATTACATCGACGTGTTCAACGGCGGACAATTTTTAACGAGAAACAGTTGTTCGGCCATAGCAGGAGCCACTAGATGTCCCATCGAAAAGTACAATGTTCATCGAGCCACAAGCGCTGTCAAGGTATTTAAAAAAAAAAAAAAAACAGTCCAGTAGATCTTCATTGTTTCAACATTGTCCCACAATTTATTTGGTTCGATGATTCTTTCTTTGTTTTTATTTGCGAAAAGGTCGTACAACGTATGGCCAACAATCTCGAGGTAGCCGGAAGACAGAGAACTCACTTGAACGGACGTGCGGCACGTTTGCGATCGGCACTGGAATTACTTCTTATGGTCAAACCCCACGACACGAATACCATTCTTCATCTCGCGCGTTTTTACATACTTCATCAGATGGACGTGACCGAATTGATCGATACACTCAACGAAATGCTCACCACCGAAGCCGACGACGAGGAAGAGGATTCCCGAGGACAAGCCAAACACATTATGCGATTGCTCGAGGATTACGAAAAACGCATTGAAGAAGTACGAAGATGACAAAATAATCCACGTGAATATATAACATCGACGAAATTTGCCAAATTTATTTCACGTATATGTATATATTATATATATATATAAGGACCACTCTATATATGAATTCAGGCAGTCAAAACCCCGCCGATCCAGTTCATGATTTTTTCTCGACTTCCATTTCATCCTCAAAACACGCCTGATTTTTTTCAGAATTTTCGGATCACCTACAACCCTCAGAGAAATTCAAAACTACCCCCAAATGAATAAACGTATTCCGACGTATAAAAAACGTTGATTTTTTTTTTAATTTTCGTGCTTTTGGGAGGTCAAAATATGAAGTTGGCCGAAATTTCAGAGTGGGATCTGTATTGCAAATATATTGCAAGATTATTTTTTTTCAAAGAATTGTTCGATAAATTGATTTCGAAATTTTTTTTTTCGAAAATAACGATGGGAAAACAAAACGAAACAATTTGTGGGTGGAGTTTGTGATGAGTCGTGAAAAATTTTACGATTTCAGACGAAATCACCGACGCCGAAGACGCGTACGCCCGACGTCAAGTACGCCGTTGGAATGATAATGAAGGATCAACTGTACAATCTTTGCGTTATCACGGGTTGGGACACCCATTGCGACAGATCGTGCGATTGTGAATTTCAACTTCACGGATGCGGACGTTTGGACGGTGGAAACGATCAACCGTTCTATCACATCTACGTCGAGGACGGATCGTGTCGATACACCGCTCAAGGTAATCGCATAAGTTTTGTTAGAAGAAAGTTTTTTTTTTTTTTTTTTTTTTTTTTTTTCAATACGAACTTAGTTGAGATGTTGTGGAGTGTGGTCTCACGGATATAAAGTTGAAAAAATAAAATAATTTAGAATAAAAGAAATTAAAAAAAAAAAAAAATTCGCACACTAACTGTCTTCTACGTTTCTCGTTGTTCGCAGAAAATTTGTTGGTAACGCGTTCGCCGACGTTGGTGAATCACTACGAGATCGGAAGATATTTCTGTAAATTCATGGGAACGTATTATCTGCCGAACGAGGAAAAAGCGCGGGAATATCCCGAGGATGCGAAAGTTCGCAATGAGCTTTACGGTATTAATCGCAATCACGCGAATACCAATGTATTATAGAACTTCTCTGAGCCGATGTGGTTTTTTTTTCTTCTTTCACTCTCGTTTCGGAACAGCATGAGCTACTAAGCTTCGTAAGGTTAAATTAGTCGACTGACTATCGACTCGACGACATTATTTGTTGACCCACCATCGCTATCGTAGTCTAAATATTCATAAATATACGTTTCTTTTTTTTTTTTTTCTTGCTCGCTCATGCGAATTATCATCGATGATTTATTATTTATCTGTGCTTTAATCTAATTGCGTTTATCTCGTACAATTACAACGACTTTGATTCTTCGATTGCAAGAAAAAAAAATAATGAAGAGAACAGAAAAAAATACAATAATGTCAAACTCGTAACGAGATAATTACAAATTTTTATTTTCTCTTTTTCTTTTTTTTTTTCGCTACGTCGTTTGATCATCGTGTGAATCCAGGAACGATTGATGATGATAATTTGTCTATTCGGCGAAACAGAGACGCGGTCGTTGCGATTCTAACACATCACAGTCGAATTTATTATTATTATTATTATTATTATTATTATTATTATTATTATTATTATTATTATTATTATTATTATTATTCTATTTTTTTTTCTTCTTCCAAAGAGTACGAATAAATTAACAGACGAAACGAATTATTAATAATTTTCCATTCGAACGAAGCAGTCTTTGAATAAATAAAATGTTGATTAAATTGTCGAAGAAAGACGGTGTTGTAACCGTCTCTCACCAAAAGCGTTCTCGAATTTCGTCCAATTATCGATAACGAATTCTCACGTTTGGCTATCCTAATTGCCGACATCGCGCAATTCCGTGACCCAAAAGATATTTGTACGTGTCGTTCGGAAAATTTGCGATATCCGTGCAATTTTTTTTATTTTTCATTTCTTCTCATTGTCCTCGGACAATCTGCGAACAAGAAAAAAAGTTATATTCACATCTTCGATATTCAATCGGGGAAAAAAAAAAAACAAACAAAAAAAGAAAAAAAAAATAAGAACCGGTATTCAAAAGAGTAATTTTCACACCGAGTCATCTGGTCGAGATAACAATTGGTATTTAAAAAAAAAAAAAAAAAAAAAAGGGAAAAAAACAAATTTTAATTTTATGCCGAAAACTCCAAACTCACTCGGTTGGTCTGCCGGTTATTCCGGTCTCGCTCGATAAACGTCAAGCTCCTGTCCCAAAAGCCATCATTCCGACCGTCGACCGTCCAAAAAATCAAAATCGCAACCGTTGCCCGTAGTTCTGACGGCCGACGACGACGACGACGATGACGCGGCAGCGGAAACGGCGGTTGTGGATTCTTCGTAACCCGCGTTTGACGGTGTGACGACGGTGCCGGTTGAAATTGCCGTGGTGGATTCGTCGATCTCACGCTCGCGAAACAAACCCTCGTCCAGGGCCCGAGTCCTTAAACGAAATAAATGACGAACAAAAATTAAAAAATCAAATAAACAAATAAATAAATGAATAAATTGATAAATAAATAAATTCTCACTAACAATTCTCTTCATCTTTTTATAAAACGGGTTAAAATTAAATAATAATAATAATAATAATAATAATAATAATAATAATGAATTATTTACCGCATCTCAGTCCAAAATGCGGTGGCGGCTTCCTCGGATACGGACCCGCTTGGCATGCATTTGATCAGCCTATAAGTGAGATCCAAAATTTGACTACCCACGGCCTGACTGTTATTGCTCGCAGCAGCCGTGAGATTCGTCGACGGTGCAACGGGTACCGAGTGACTCCTCGACGGCTGGCTCCTCGAGACTATTTTGCTGCTATCCAGGGCTACTAGAACAGAACAAACGAAAGAAGAAGAAAAAAAATGCACAAAAACAAAAACAAGAAAACAAATGCACAAAAACAAAAACAAGAAATAAATGCACAAAAACAAGAAAAAAAAACACACCATACATCAGTGTCATTGTTGCAACAGACTTTAGTTCCTCCCAATCTCAAAGCGAAAATCTATGTATATATATTTTTTTCCATCTTCATTTCATCGTCGAAGCTTATTGCAAAAATTATAGTTAACACAAAGAGTACGAGACATGTGCTATGTCTGCGAAATTTCAACGCAAGTACCTAAGCCGAGGCTCACGAGTGATCAATCCAACCCCGACAGTCTTTGAATCAGCATTCCCGAAACACATGAAATTATTTCAAATATTGCGAAAATTCATTGGGACGAAAAAAAATATCCAAAGAAATAAAAAGTCGAGTGTTGAATCAGGATTGATTTTGCTGTTCAACCCCAGTGTCAATTCCACCACCTTAGGCCAGTAATAATGTCGAATCATCACACGGGCTTCCCTCATTAGTAAACAAAAAAATCAAAAAAAAAAAAAAATATATAATGAAAAAAAAATGGTTTTTAAATATTTTACCATTTGGCACGGTGAGATTCGAGGTTTTGGGTACGGTCAACGGTGCGTTTTCCGCGGCTTTGCGACCGAAACGTTCCTTGAGCACGCTCGACCAACCCCTCATGGAATTTATTCTCGTGGCAAGTTCGGCCGCGTCCGTGGCCGCGGTCGTCGGCATTTCGTCCCTCGACAATTTGTTCGGTACTCTCGTGATCATCGCGTATTCCGGATTTTGACGATCCGGCAGCAGAGCCGCGATTACGCGTTCCGAATGTTTGCGATCGTTCGACGATGAACCGCAACCCGATCCGGCCGTCGTTGCGTTACCGTGACACTGAAGAAGAGAACTCGAAACGCCCGTTTTCAGACTCCCGGCAGACGACGACGAATCGTCCGTATTTTTGTGACAGAACGATTGCGACGTTGTCGCATTGCGATCCTGCATTTCGAACAATTTAACGAAGAACGATGACGACGCGGAATTGCGATCCTGAAGATCGAGCAGATGAAGCAACATCGTTTCGTCCTCGATGGTTTCGCCGGTTCCTCGTAGACTGAGGAATAAATTTTTCGAAATAATAATGATAATCGATGAAAGAACGACGTGGAGACAAAATGTCAAGTTGAAACAAAAAAAAAAAAAAAAGAATTCGGCACAGATTGACGATTCGAAGGTCATCGAGGTCATCACCTGGACGGAACGGTTTTCCATTCTATTCTATTCTAATACTCGTCCGTCCAAGTTACTACCTTGAGAGAGAGAAAGAAAAACGCAACAAACTGTTTTTTTTTTGTTCTTATCGAAAAAAAAAAATAATTCATACACGTTTGGTTCGGCGATTCCGTCGGTGTTGTCGTTGTCCTGATGTTTGTCACGTTGTTTGTTCTGCATCCCGGTGACCAACGATTCAGCGACTTCCACGTCGTTTTCACCTTTGTGCAACGATATTTTAAATCAATTCGATTCGTCGATTACGGAAAGCGAATTTTTGACGATTTTCATTCATCGCGAAATCCGCGAGAAAATACTTTTCCCAAGGCCCTCAATCGGATTTTCTATTTTCATTCACGAGCGAGGAATTCGTTTTTTTTCTTTTCCTCTCCATTTATTGTTTTCTTTCTTTTCTCGATTTCACAAAATTCATTTTAATGTTTGTCGATACGACGAGAATACGAAAAAAAACCTATTTGCAGATACGAAATTTTTCCAAATATTTCACATTATTATTGTTATTATTATTATTTTTGTCATTATTATTAATATTGGTATTTTTTTTTTCAACAGCAACGTAAAATTTGGATGAATTTTTATTCGGCGGTCGGTAGCGATGAGTGGGTGATAAAGAGGGCGGGATCGAGGATGTTGGACAACGAGCTTTCTTTCACGCATTCGTTTTCGCGTTTGTCGTTCGTCGGTTTTTCGTTATCCGTTTGTTTGTCTAATTTGTTTCGGGATTTCCAACGTCGGAGATTCGTCACGACGAGAGAATTACCAAGCCGTGAACTAGTACCTGGATTGTCGATGAGCGAAGGGGATTTTTTATGTCTTGTTCCTGGGATTGGGGAGGGATTGGAAATTCAGAACGAAGGGTCAGAACTCGGAACATATAATTATACTCACAGGATGGGGCAATAACTATTAGCACCTTAGATATCCTCGAAACTATGAGTTTCACAAAAATGTTTGCCAAAAGAAAGAGTACACAGTACGAAGGAGTCCATCGGATAGCGATAATAATTGTTTTTTTTTTTTGCAGGTGAAGAGTACTTCGGACATACGAAAGTTACCTCCATTTTTTTAAAATTGGTTCGGTATGTTTTTGTTTCTGTATCGTGATAGAAGAGTTTGAAACGAGTTGAACGACCTATCACATAAGGTACATTGATCGTTCTGAATTTCACAGCCCATCCCGGGAATTTGAATAATCATCGAAGAAAATTTTAACGTCAACTTACCCGACATTGTCTCGTCGTCCACGTCGTTCTCGTCGTTCGAATTGTCTTCGGGAAGCGTCACGTTCGGCTCGCAATCGTCCAAATAAATATCCGGTTCGCTCAAATCCTACGAAACTCACGCTAATTAGTATCCCAAAAATCGTTCAATCGAGTAGTAGTCTTCTGCGAATAGTTCAATTCGGTTCAATCGGTTCGATTGAGATATTTTTTTTCTTATGACTCACGCCACTGTCGCTGCTACTGCTGCTGCTGCTGCTGCTGCTGCTGCTGGACGGTATGACGAGTTCGCGAAGCTCGCGAAGCGTCGTCGAGTGAGTGGGCGATGGTGATTCGGAACCGACGATTTGACAATCGCCGGCAGCGCACGTGGCCGTCTTAATGACGACGTTGCTCGACGGTGAAATCGTCTCGATTGACGTGACAACGTTGGAAACACGTTGCGAAGGTTTGGAATTTGTTTTGTTGGTGTCGATCGACGTGATCGTGGACGTCGAGCCCAGTGGACGCATTCTCACGAGTTCGCAAAGCGCGGCCAAAGGACGAGCGTTTCCGGCCTCACCGACGACGTTCGACAATGCACTTTTTATCGTACTCGATGGCGCGGACGAATTCGACAATGACGGATAACAAATTTCCAGTGAACGCGTCGTGCTGTTTATGTTGATTATCGGATCGCCCGCCGCCTGATTCTGTTGATGTTGTTGCTGTTTTTGAGATTCTTGAAGATTCAAGGTCGCGAGATTCAACGCGGACGGACCGCTCGTTGCTCTCGTGGCCGTTACAGCGTTTCGCGAAATTTCTATCGCCAGTCGCTGGAAGACATTTTTTTTATTAAAATTTTTTTTTTTTTTTTTTTTTTTTGCAAAAATATATTCAATTGTAATTGAACTGGAATAATGTCATTTGTGTGAATAATTCAATTTTCGTATATTAATTACCTCTTTCAACTCGTTTATCTGAGTCGCGTACTGATTTTGCACAGTCACCAATTGGCTTATGTACCATTGTTGATCTCTGCATCGCTGGTAGAACGTTGGAGGTCTGACTTGAAACCTAGAGTGCATCGAATAACTTGTGTGTGTTTTTTTTGTCGTTGTTTTTTGTTTTTTCGTTTTTTTCTTCTTAAAAATTCGGAAAAATTGTAATTACCGTAGAATGAGAGTGTCCAATTCGGTGTTGAGATAGCCTTCGGTGGCGAGAAGATCCAATCGAAAGAATCTATTGTAGCCCCAGCATTCGCCAATTTCAAAATCCGAGGCAAATTCGCGAACGATGTTTTTACTAGTGTCACGAGAGCCCTGATGAATCATTTCGACTCTGTACTCGTATCTGCGAGAATGAAACAAAGCTCGAAATATTCCAGGTAGAGAGCGAGAGAGAAATATATGCCGAAAGGTAATTATGCAGTATCACGGTCTTTCCGAATTTAACAATTTTTTTCGTTCCCATTATGATTTTCTCACCTCCTGACCTTTTTTTTTTATGATTTCCATGTCTGAAAATCATAAAATTCTGAAACTCTGTGACGACTGCACGATTACCCATCGAAAAATTTATCGAATGGAAAATGAAAATGGAAAAAAAAAAAAATTTTTAAATCGTTATACTTGGAAGTTTCGGGAAGACCGGCGCTGAGTTCGAGAAAAACGGACAGATAATTTCCACGAACTACCCCGTTACCGTCCGGATAGACTTTGAGCCGCCAACAAAGACCGTTAACGTGCAACGGTGCCGAATAAACGGGATCGGCTTTGAGCTGAAGCTGGGTGAAGTGTTGCATGGCGAATGTGGCGCTGTCGTAGCCCGGCACGATTTCGCTGTGAAAATCTGCGGGTACCGGAGCCGTCACGAAACTCGTCATCGGTTTTTTACGAATTTGATGTATCATACGGGAAAGTTCGGCACTCTTTACGATGAGTTCGGATCTCGTGCAGGAATGCAACTGATGTTCGACCTCTTGCAGCAGAGCCTCGAGCTGTTCGGTCTCCAGTGTCAGAGAATTTTTTTGTCCCATCAGAGTGAGCAATTTGGCTTTTAATTGCGAATCCAAACGGGCTATCATCAATTCAACCGCGTTTCTTATCTCCCGCACTCGTTCGTCCTTGGCCGCTCTCACGGATTCCACGTTACGTTCCTGACAACGATCAAACATTTTGACAATGTTGTTATTATTATTATTATTATTTTTTCACGAAATTATTTACAATTCAATTTTTTTTACTTCGATCATCGAAGAAGGCTTTGAAAAAAAGGTTGAAAAAAAAAACGAGGCCCTGAAAAACAAGGTCGACGCACCACTTCCTGGACGAGACTTATCAATTCCATCAGACGTCTTTTCAGCTGTCCGACTTCGGCCTTTATCTGGGTAACGTGTTGTTCGTAAACCTCCTCCAGAGGCTTGAAAGTGTGACCGGAATGAGTGCCGCCCCACAGTGCGCATTGATGACAAATACATCGTCTACACGTCCAGCAATAGACGGACAATTTTTCATGGTGCGCCGTGCATCTGGAAACAGCGTCGACGCATGTAAGCGGGGAAAGCCGATTGTTTATTTTTCATCGTCGTGGGGCGTAAACACGTCGATAGTGGCGCGGGTTAATCCGGGCGAATGGAATTACCTGTCTCTGGTGGCGTCGTCGTGTCTGGTGTTGGAAATTCCGACGGCCTGCAGAGTGTCCAATTGTTGAGTAACCTCTTCGACCCATCTGCAGTTTACGAGCTCGTGCAAATGCAGCAACGCTCTGCAGTGAGGACACTGGGGTCTCTGTTCGGTCAGCCACCGTCTTATGCAAGTGTAACAGCAGAGCTTGCTGCAGTGGGGACACAGATGCGCGTCGCGCAGTTTTTCCATGCAAATGAAACATCTGAAGACTTCGGCGAGGGTCTGCGGCAGAATGGAAAAAACAACGTTTGCAAATTATATCGTCGAATGATTTTGATGAATACACGGGTTTCCATTATTTTGGCGACAGTTGCGCCGTTCGACGTTATTGAAAGAATTAATTTCTTCGATAAATGTCGGGCCAGCAGACTCGTTATCCGACTGTCGCAATAGCGCTCCTGCGAAACCCGCAAGCCCATTCGATTCGCCATGGAAAAAAAATGCAAAGGTGCCCAATGTCAAGATGGAAAAAAAAAGGTAACGTCACGCCGAAATTACAAAATATAATCTCACAGAATCTTGCGAATCGGTACATGGTTCCATCGACATGGTATATAAGTCTGGCCGCTTCGCAATTTTTTTTCCCCAATGGACAGAACGAGAAAAAAAAACAAAAAAAAAACAAAATTAAATTACAAAAATCAGTCGAGAGGTTAAAAAAAAATTCATAAACGTCGACAAAAATTTTGATGTCAAAATTATCGTCGATGAGCAAATGTTTGAAAAATATTAATTTCCAACGAACCACCGTGACCGCTCGTATCGCGGAGTGGGGTGTCGAGTTTCACGACATAGACAAAAATAATGCTTTCGTGAAGAGAGACAAAGATAGATTCTCAACGGTTAATGAAAAAAAAATAAAATAAAGGATGCAAACCTCGACACTGTGATCGTCGGAATTTTTGGGCGTTATGGAATGTTCCCGGTTGTCCATTTCGCCTTATTCGCGATATCCATAAACGGACGAAAAGTTGAAAAAAAAAATAATAATGAAAAAATAAAAAAAAAAACACAATTGTTTTGTTATTGATCGTTTCAGACCGACGGAATAATCGGAAATTCGTGTCAATGGCATAATCAACGTTCCATCCTGTCGATTGTCATTCTTCGTTCGTTGAAATCCCAATTTTTCTATCGAGCCCACGTTATCGAACGATGTACCACGATTTTTCGTTCGAACAATGACTTTCGTGGGTTATTATAAACACAATTTTTTAAATACGCGATCCTCATTCCTCATCACAACTGTTATCACTGTTATCAACCGTCAGAACGAGAAAAAAAAACGAAAAAAAAAACGAAAAAACAAAACGATTTTACCCCAATGGCAGAATCATGACGGTAACTTAAAAAATTTCCGTCGAGAAAATAACTAGACCGGAAGAAGTTGTTCCCACCGTAGCCTCGGCGCCGTGGTGTGACGAAATTCGGAACTACACATCTGGACCGCCCTGCCCCCACCGCGCAAGGTTTTTCGAAACCACTGGGGACACTGTTTTACCGACGGTTACCGAGCACGTGGACAATCGATCATCAAATAGCGCGGCCACGAGAACCATAGACGTTTAGTTTCGACAGTGAGATATAAGATGTTTGTTTCACATTTACAATAAAAACATTGTATTTTTTCTATTTTCGATTTCGAAGACTGCACGAAAATGCATTTGAAAAATTCGATTACGAGCGAACCCACAAATCCCAGCGTCAAAAACGTCGACGATTTGATAGTAAAGAGAAAAGGCGGTGGAAGCATCATCGATCATCGGCCACTATTTTCCAACGATGGAGAGTGAGTTTATACAATTTTCGCATTTTCGTAGAAAAAGCTATGTTATAGATAGTGGGAATTTTTTCTTCGAGATATTCATACGTCATCTTGTCCAGAATATGCCAAAACTCCGAAAAAAAACACCATTAAAGCAAATGTGCAGATATGTTTGTGTAATATAACCTCGCAAAATTAAAATGTTTATAACTCAACAACAATTTGAGCCACAGCCTCCGAACTTCGCAGGCACGTGTAACTGTACAATGACGTTATTCACCGAAATTTTCGTTACGATACAAATTGTGGCTCCGATTTTATGGCGTTGTCAAATTAAAAAAAAAAAAAATTGGAGGTTATCGCCGTAGCGATTGCAAGTTTTTTTAATTTTGGTTACAACAGTTGTTTACAAAAGATTGAAATTTGGATATTTCAAATAAATCAAATTCATCATAACTTTTGGCGACTTACTTAATTTTCTCATCAGACTTATTCACTAATTTTCATTCCGATTGACGATGAATCTTTTGCTCGTAGAACCCTGTACGTCGTATGGAAAAAGGTTATACGCACCTACAGCACGCAGACCGGAGATTTCGTCAGAGAATTCGAACCGACCGACAACAGAATAGCCGCGATAGCCCACTACGAAGATAGCCTGAACACCATAATCGGTTGTACCGAAACGGGCAATCTGATGCTTTGGAACTGCCAGAACGGTCTTGTGACAAAAAAGTTGGTAAGACCAGATGCGTTTTGTCGTCGTACGCGACTGAATTTAAGGAGAAAAAAAATAAAAAAAAGAAAGAAACAAATGATAGACATAAGAACGTTCTTGCGTCTTTGCAGAAATTGGAAATCGGAAGCGACGTTAAGATAAGAACATTTCACATAGTCCACTATACAAACCCTAGTCGAAAGTACGTGTGTCAAGCGCTGGTATCTTACGTTTCCAAAGACGTTTCCAAAGACGCCGATGTGATAAATCTCACTCTGTTGGATCTGGAAAACGGATGTTCGGTCACCTCCAAATCCACCGAGTAAGTAATTCGGGCGATAGTTTGCTGAACAAACGAATAAAATCGATCGTCATTAATACCGACAAAAATTCCAGACTCATCTGCGACAATTATCGCATAGACGTGATTGGAAATCACGGTGAAAATTATGTGGCGCTGGTTCAGGATGTCGATGTTCACATAATCGATCCGGCGAGAAACTTGGCCGGAAAAATGTAAATCACACGGAAAAAATGATTCATGATTAATTATTATTATTATTATTATTATTTTTAATATCACGAACGTGTATTAATCGGTGAAAAAAAACATTGCAGACACAAAACGGGATATCACGGTAGAAAGTTAACTTGCGTTGCGGGTCATCCGGAGGAAGCATGCGTGGCCACCGGAGACTCCAGCGGTCGCGTCGTCGTGTGGAAAGGATTGTTCCTGCCAAAACCGATTCAAGGCACATATCATTGGCACACACTGCCCGTTACCGAAATAGCGTTCAGCAAATCCGGTACGACAATGATATTTATACGGTTTTCTGTTATTCGAACATTTTCAGGTGGATTTTCAGTAATTGCTTCTAAAGATAATTTTTTGGTTTATCGCAATGGATGATGAGTGAATATGTTTATCAATACTTTCAGTATGGATACGTTAATAAATTTTATCAAGATTATTATCAAGATAAACTTCACAAAAACAAAAAAATGTTAAATTGAAAAAAAAAAAAAAAAAAAACGGGCAACTGTCCCTCTGATAAATTCTACATGAATTATAAATATCTCATGAGTCACATCGTATTACGTTTCGTGATCAGGCGGTTACATGTACACCGGTGGAAGCGAGTGCGTCCTGGTCAAGTGGATTCTAGCGAATCCTCTTCAAAAATCGTTCTTACCGCGATTGCCAGCACCGATAAAACATCTGACGATAGCACCGGAAAATCTTTACGTTGCTGTGTCGACTCTGGACAACGGTGCGAATCATTGTTATTTATAAAAATTCATTCTGATGAATATATTATATATTTCATCGATTATTTATGATACAATCGTGATATATTTATCCATTTATCGATTATAATTTATTCATTTAATGTCAATCGACCTCGCGTAACCCTTTCGACAGGCATAATCGTTGTAAATCCACAACGCAAGCTCACAGCGGTGATTCAAAATTTCACATGGGGCGTGGCGACTTCCAGAAAAGATTTATTTCCCGCCGGATTGACTCTCGATCCTCGCACGAAATGTCTCGTGCTCAACAGCCGAACGGGGCACGTGCAGTTCTTCGATACTCACACCAAGAATCTTCTGTACAACGTAATTATGAAATTGACAATTCGACCGACCATCGTGTAACTTGAAAAAAAAAAAAACCAAGATCAACAAATATGAAGAATCCAGTTATATGTATTTTTTTTTTTTTTTTTCATTCGTCTTGTCTTTTTCAGATAAACATAACAGCCCAAAATCTGTTGACCCAAGAGCGTAGTGTAATTATTGTAAATACCGAAGTAACGAAAATAGCGTTGAACGACGATGGTTCGTGGATGTCGACGGTTGAGGAAAGAAACGACAAAATATCCAGCATCGAAGTACGTCTAAAATTTTGGAAATTCGACGAGCAAAATCAAAAGTACGTTTTTTCTTTTACACAAAAATACATGTGATAAATTTTATACAAAATACAATCTCTCAGAAAGTGAGCAAACATGCAAAAAAAATCATAAAAATTCGGAAAAGCCGAACCGCTCATTAATCATCATTTTTTATTTCAACGAAAAAAATTTACAATACGAATATTCGACGATATATTTTTTCATTATTTTCTTTATCTGCCTGTTTGTCAAAAGTTTCACGTTGAACACGTCGATCGAATTGCCCCACGAGTCCGGAGTTAACGCGCTTCATTTTCGACCGCACACATCGTTGGACGGTGAACACCAGCTCGCCGTTACAACCGGCAAGGACAACAAATTCAAACTGTGGAATCTCGCCGAACCTTCGTCCATTCACAGTCCGTGGCTTTGCTCATTTGTTATCATTCCACAATGAACAATGATCCGTCTGAGAAATTTATTCAAACCTTCATGATTTTTTTTTTTTCAAATTTTCACAGAAACCACGAAGCATTGGGAATGCTTCAGCATGGGCGAGTACAGAAATTTGTCAGCTACGGACGCGGGTTTCGCGATGGACGGTTCGCTGCTGGGTGTGGGTTTCGGACCGAGTCTGACCCTCTGGACACCCGAATCGAACGTTCTCAAAGCCAGCCTCACTCAAAGTCGCTATCCACAAACGATAACGTAATTTCCCAACGTGACACGACAAATAATAACGACAATTCTACCGCCCGTTGACCCTCGGCTGATGCACTTGTCGGCATGTATCATAGCCGGGGTCTTTTCGACCCCGAGACTCGAAAAAGGCTTGCTGCGAGTGACCAATCGATATTTTTGACTCAAAAAAAATTATCACATATACTCCGATACTTCCTTCGCGTGGTTCTATGGGTTATTCGGTTCAAATTCGATAATTACGTTGGGAAAAAAAAATGTCGAAAGCGAAGGAAATCGCAAAAGTGACGATTTTTATTTTTCAACAATCGAAACTTTACCATCTTTCGTTATTTCGATCTAAAAATTAAATAGGATACTCTCGAACGAAGAATAAATGTCTTGAATTAGGTTCGAATTTTTTTTTGGGGGCATTTTTCGCCCCCGATGCGCCAGCTGAGGGTCAAAAAAAAAAAAAATAAATTATTCGAAATAAATAATTTTGAATCATCGAACGATAAAATTTTCAGTCACGTTGAATTCGGACGTCACGAATCTTCTCACCTGTGCGTAGTCGCATCGTCGGAACACGTGGCAGTCTGGAATCTATTGACGTTGAGTCTAACTTGGAGCGTTCCGTTGAAACTCACGACCCTCGTGGCCGATTCAAACTCCACGTGCATGGCCGCCTTCACATCCGACAATTCGCGTGAGTAATCCAACCATATCGTTGATCGGATTTTCTTCGTCATCCTAAAACGTTTTTTTTTTTTTTTTTATCGATCGATATCCACCGCAGTATTCGTGTTTACCCCGCAATCGTTGCAACCCGTTTACTCGAGAACGAATCTGGTCGATGACGACAGTTCGGTTTTGGGCGGATGTTTCGTGCCTCATTCGCGCGAACAACGCGGTCCAACGGTCAAACCGTGGATGAGAAATTCACAACTGTTCTTTCTCGATTCCAATCAGGTAATTCGAAATAATATGAATTATTGAATCATTGTTTTTTTTTTTATAAAAATTTTTTGATTATCAAATCATTATTCTTTATAAAATGGTTGAATTATTGAATTATTATTTTTCAATAAAATTTTTTAAATTATCAATTCATTTTTTTTATCGAAATGGTTGAACTATCGAATCATTATTTCTTATAGAAAACGGTTAAATTATTGAATAATTATTTTTTATAAAAGTTATTAGATTAACGAATCATTATTTTATATAAAAATTATTAAATTATCGAATCATTATTCTGCGATAAAAATTGTTAAATTATTGAATCATTTTGTATAAAAATTATTAAATTATTCAATCGATATTTTTTGTAAAATCTATTAGATTATCGAATCATTATTTTGTATAAAAATTATTGAATTATCAAATAATTATTTTGTAATAAAAAATATTGAATTATTATATCATTGTTGAATGAAAAATAAAAATGGTTGTAAAAATATATATATTTATACGTATAAAAACCAGGAACTACTGACACTGGAGTCGTCGTCGGAGTCCGTGGTATCGTTGGACAATGTGACGACAAGCGTGCACGTGCCGGCCACGGCGTTCGGAAGTCTCGTGGCCGCGGAAACGACGGTTTCCTCGACGGAAAAGTCATCGCCTTACATTCACGAGCATCTCGGAGTTTTGGGAAAAGGAATGACCGAGGAGGTAAGACAAATTCACGATCGACCGAAAAACTAAAAAGAACAAACAAAAAAAAAACAAAAAAAAAAAACTAACAAACAATCTTTCCTCTCAATTTCATGTTTATTAATCGATTCGTCGTGAGATCAATGACGAACGTGTGATACAGCGTTTATTCCTTTTTTTTTTTTTCTCGTTAAACCAACATCGAAAAACAATTTCAAACACGTCGATAAAGCGAATAATTCGAAGATCGTGGAATTCGCGAATCGCTAATGTGATTCGTCGATGACGAACGAACGGCCAGAGAGGCGATTTTCGCAAGACGCGACAGAAGTTTCGCGAGAATCGCACGGTCGTGAATTTTTAAGTAGATCATTGGCAGTCGGGTCGACGATGAGAGGCTGCGATGTGGGGACGAGGCTCTCAACGGTCAGTGCTTTCTCGCGATTCTGTAGTTTCGGCATCGTCGAACAAGATCGAATTTACGATAACGCAGACAGTGCCACTGTGGAATTTGTCGCATATTTTCCATCGCCTACGAAATAAGAAAAAAAATAACAAACGAATATTACTCTCGGGGGAAAAATAAAAAAAAAAAACAAAACGACAATTGAATTGACGTGTTTTTTTTTTTTTAATTTCTCTCATTCGTCGTTGGGTTTGAGAAACGTGGCAAAAGTCTCCGGTGATTCGTGGTTCGGTCAGCGAACGCGCCCACGCAGCGCTAGAAGCGTGAATGATGAATTATGAGAAACGAAGGGAGCGAGGATAGTGACCCTAAGCACAGTCATCCCGCGGCACGTTTGGTCCGGAAAGCAACGATAAACGAACGGTCAACACGCGCCGAGACTATCACAAAAAATTCACGCGCACTGGATTGTACCACGAGCCGTTTCATCGAATATAGAACAAATTTTTTTTTTTCTATTATTTTCGGCAGATGAGATATTTATCGTTTATTACGTTTTCTTTTCTTGTTTTTTTTTTTTTTTTTTTTTTTTTTTTCAAGTATTTTTTTCACACGCTTACGATGTCAAAAAAATATATGAAAAATTTATTCGTCGCGTGAAATCGTCTCGGCTTTACGACGAGAGTATTGAAAAAAAATTTCAAAATTTGTGTAACGGTCGAAAAACAGCTTTTCAGGTTTCAAATGACATTTTCGTGGATTTTCGAGAGTCGAAATGAAAAGACTGATAATTTTTGTCGAAAATCCGAGACAATTTCGCGTGACAAACAGATTTTTCATATATATTTTTTTTTAACAGCGCAAGCGTGTGAAAAAAAAAATTATTAAAAAGAAAAAGTTGATGCGAATAAAAAACACCTAAATTCACAGCTGTCGAAATAATGAAAAAAAAAAAAAAAAATGTGAAAAAATTTGGTAATCCACGAATAGTCGATTCGGTTTGTGAAAATACAAACGAGACACGCATTCGGATGTGAGACGAACGATGAAAAAATATCCAGTCGTCAGTAAAAAAAAACAGAAAACCAAAAAAAAAAAAAAAACAAACAAACAAACAAACAAAAAGTACTACGAAATTTCTTCGACGTTAACTCACGGCTTCGGGAGCGCTAGCGGGAAATCCACTGGCCACGCCAACGAGAACGAAGACGATGGCGAGAAGAAGAGCCGTGAGAAACGTGATGCCGCTGCGAAGCTTCATTCGAGATTCGTGGGGAAGGTTTTTATCCCTCTCCTTGCGTTTCCCAAACGACAAAGTGTGACCAAAGCACGTGACAAACGCGAAAAAAAAAAATTAATCAAAAATCAAAACAGTTTCGATAATTTATTTCGACGAGAGTTTTTTTTTTTATATCGCAAAGTCGATCGTTTGATAAATATTTTTAAGGTTTTTTTATTTTTTTATTTTATTTTTTATTTTTTTTTGGATACCAAAGATTTGTATACAATTGATTCGCGTTGGAAGATGGGACTTGTGTCCGTCAGTGAGTTTGTGTCTCGACGTTTGGCTCGCGACTGAATTATTGCGGAAGACTCGACACGATTTGACGTATATATACGTGGTTGGCCCAGTGGGTTTCCCTCGGCCTCTCCTCGACGACACCCCACACTCGTCGTGGTTGGCTCTCGGTCCACGTGGGTGGCCAGACGCAGGCCCCCTCGTCACCTGGACCAGATACCACGTCACGGAATGTTTCCTCCGAGTTTTCTCCATCATCATTGATTCACAAATTTTTCCAAGAAAATTCATTATTACGCAGAACGGCGTTTGGCTCGTCTTGACGTCAAAAAAAATAACAATGTCGAAGAAGAACCAGATTCGAGAGATGAACGAGCGGTCTTCGGTGTAACATCCGGCGCGTCATGGGATGAGCTCTTTTTCTCGAGTCAATTGTCACCGTGAAAAAGATGAAGAAGAAACAATATAATCACAATTATGCTTAGTCTCGCGTACGTCATTCACAATTGTTTCGGTTTCGTCACGGAATTTTCAGTTTTTCAGCGATTCACACTGGGTCTGGAACGGGTTAATTCGGCTGGGCAACAACGTGATGTGTTTTTTTTTTTTTCACGTATATCTTAATTGTTTCATTCCGTTCAAATCTCGTTGGACTCGTCGGAATTGAATGTGTGTGTGGCGCTTGTGTTTGCGACTCGCCCACTCGTGTACTCTTCTCTCTCGTTTGGAACCATGGAATGGGTCATACATTCGATGAAAATTTATTTTAAATATGTTTTTTTTAACGAATATCATTGATTTTATCGTGCATTGCATTCAATATTTTCAATCGATCGATTTACGTTGATTATTATTTTTACAATTAATTCGAAATATTTGATGAATCCGGTGAAATCGATTGTCATTTGGTTCGAAAATTATGTGAAATATATTTCCGTTGAATTAATGCCAATCCCTGTTTGGGATTATTATTATTATTATTATTTTTTTGTGAGCAGAAGTACAAATTGAAAATTGCCAGACGATTCTTATGGGGTTTCACATTTCCGTAGAACACGAATCCGGATCCGAAAATAATAAATTGACTCCAGTTTTCGATAAAAACAGAATATCCAAAAAAAAAAAAAAACGTATTTTTGATTGTTTTCGAGGACGTGGAAAAAAATAACGCATACCAATAGAACCTCCTGAGTGGGATTGAATAAACGATTTCCCGAGGTCGGATAATCGCGGATGCACAAATCCACGTTTTCGTTTTCCGACGTTACAATCGAAACAACGATCGATGAAAACTTTGACGTTTTCGCGAATGCGTTGTCACGGCCGTTGACGGTCAATGTCACGACAAAGGAAACCGCTGAAGAAAAGCCACGAAGGGACCGTAACGTCGAACACAAAAGCCAACCGAGTTTCAGCATTATCGATAAACTGTAACTTTGTGTGTGTGTGTGTGTGTGTGTGTGTGTGTGTGTGTGTGTGTGACCGTCGTCTCTTCCGTCTCGGTCGTTTCAAACTAACGAACTAAACTCTGTCGCGTTATCAGCGACAACGTTCGGTCGCCGTTTATTGAAATGCACATTTGTAACTTTGGTCGTTCGATCGAGTTTTCATGGTTTTCGGTTCCGGGAAAACGTAGCGGATTGTTCGTTCGAGATTTTTTTTCTTTTTTTGTTTGGCTCTGAATTGAAATGAATTTTTTGTAAATGAATGAACGAAAACAACGAAAAAAAAAAAGCACGAGCGGGTGGAAACACGCGGCCAGAAGCGATAACGCGGAATCGTGTGTGGACGTGTAGGTGTCTGTATATCGTCGTGTCCATCGCTTGCGGAAACAAAGACGACGAATCAACCCAGATCTGAAGTAGTAAATTGCGGAAAATTCGAATTCAGGTCGGGGCTTTGGCCTCGGCCACGCCGACGAGCTCGATGAAAGATGAAGAAGAAAAAGAAGAAAAAAAATGGAAGAAAAAAAAATAATACATGTAGCAGCGAGGCGATAAAATCTTTCTCGTTTGTCCCTGTTACAGTTCCTGTCGGTACCGGCGCACATGCAACCGCCCATGAGAATGCTGTGCGTGCCCTTCTTGCTTTCCTTGAGCGCTGAAATCAAACGTGACAAGACTCGTATTCGCGACGACAATTACGTTGGGTAATTAAGATTGAATTATATCGTCCATGAGCCATGAAATATTAAATTCATGAAATTACGGACAATTTTGGGATTTTACCGTTTGGGATCTTTATGATATTTATGCAACTTCAATGTGCATGTTGAAGAACAAATTTTCAGATTTTTTTTTCTATTATTTTGCGCAGCTTTGATTTTTCATTTATTTCGTTTTCTTTTTTTTTTCAATTTTTTTTTTTTCATATGCTTACGCTGTTAATGAAATGTGTGAAAAATATGTTTGTCACGTGAAATTGTCTCGGCTTTTCGATGAAGATATCAGTTTTTCATTTCGACTCTCGAAGATTCATTAAAATCGAATTTGAAACGTGAAAAGCGGTTTTACGGGGTTTGCCCGGATTTTGAAAAATTTTTCAATACCATATCGTCGAAAAGCTGAGAAAATTTCGAGGGATGTGTGTATTTTTCGAGTTGGGTTCTCTATTAGTTTTCTTATAATTGATTGAGGAACGGAAATTTGGTACAAAAATTTAATTTTCAAATTTTCTTTTTTTTTAACATGTATGTTATTTACGCTATTAAAAAAAAATAAAAATCTACAAACATCCCAGATAGTGAAGCCCAGAATTGTCCGATAGTTGATGGAATGACTCATATATATATATATATTCTTTTCCACTCATTCGTCAATGTGACGAGATAAATAAAACAATTATTTTCATTTTACGTTTCTTCGTTTAATTACTTTATTCGATTTTTTTTTTTTTCGCTTTTTCTTTGTTGTGTTTTTCAGCGCGAGCGTGGGAACGACCGGAAGAGATTCGACGAACGACAGCGACGACGATGAGGAAGAACGAGTGGAAAATACGAAAGACGTGGACGATGTACGAATGACAAACGGATACGAGAAGAAAGACGCGAATGCGAACGTTCGACTGTCCAGTTTCGATTGGAGCTTCTTGTCGTCGATATTACCGAGCAACAGGACTCAGTGAAGTCCGTGATTTGCGTTAATACATCCGAGACTATTTTATCGATCGTATCTATGCGTGTTATCGATTCTTTTTTTTTCGTCGATCCTTATTTCCCTGACTTTTTTACCGGTTGAATGTCATTCGTTCAATCCTCTTGCAGTTGTCATTGTTTCTTCAAAGTTTTTTTTCAGGATTTTTAGGACCTGCTGAAAATAATTGTGGTTTCGGTTTGTCCGTGTGTATGTAACAGACCTTCCATTCAAAAACAGAAATGATGAGATTTTTGAAAATAAGTCATATTTTTTAACGACCTTCGAAAAAGTGTAGTCAACATTTTTTTTTCGACACTACCCCATTGACTACGATGTCTTTGAATGGGTTTTCTTAAATTCAACAAATAATGTTTGAGGACCTTTTAATTTTGACCGTTCATTCACGAGATAATTGCTTCCAAAGTCGTCATCAGATCGTCAACCCCCTCCCCCTCTTATTTCTAAACTATCGGAGTGAAAAATCTGAAAAAAATCCAGAATGTAGCTTTCAATCGGTACTCTCAACGAAAATTATAACAAACACTAGAAAAAAAACTAGTTTATGAAAAAAATTATAAATAACTCATATTTTTTTTTATTAAATATAAATCTTCACACGAACACTTTTCTAAAAAATACAAATATTTTCGTCGCCATGAAAAAAAAAACTTTTCATTGGGTATCGTTAAAAAGTTAAAGAAGAATATCAATGAGAATGGCTACGGGAACCTTCGTATCACGTGCGTGCCCGACGAGCTCAATTTTTTTTTTATTTATATTTCCACAAACGATATTTTACAAAAAAACAAAAAGAAAACCAAAATATATAACGAACATACAATGATAAAACGACGTGACAATTCGTTGTTTATAAATTGCGAAAAAAACTGTCGACCGACGAACGAGTACACTGACACAATTGTTTTGCTTTTTTTTTTTTTTTTTTTTAACCCATCAGTCAATGTTTTCACGTTGATGAAAAATCTATTCGATGATTTCAGCACGGTACCGGAAGTCGTTCCAACGCGTGTGAATATTCCACGAGTTCGCGAACCGTTTCCTCGATTCTACAACGATAATCCACATCGATCATCATATTTTCCACGACAACATCGCGTCTGTCGTGCATGACAAATTTTTCATAACTCGCGGAATCGTTCATTATTCTGGCTCCCACACGACCGTCCAACAAAACCGTGGGAAAATACATGACCGCGGTTACAACAGCACCCAATTTTTGTTCCTCGTAAGCACAAACGACTTCACTAAACGCCGGAACACGAACGAAAATTTTCGAATGAAGTTTCAAACAATCGCACAATTTTTCGTAATAAAAATCAATCATCTCGATCGTATGAGAATCGCGAAATTTTCGCGAAGCACAAAGATGAATGAATTGCGCGACATCGTGACCGAGTGGAGCATAACGCAACAATTGAAAATCCACCATACGACAACGGGGTGGTTGTGAATGATCGAACAACAAATTGTTCGACCACAAATCACCGTGACTCGCGACGTTTTGTTTGGTTCGGGACGGTTCGATGGCACGAAAAACTCGTTCGCAAGCACTGGGAATCATCGTTGCGTCGAGTTGCAAATTTTCGGCAATTTTAACGGCGCAATCGACACCCGCTCGATACCAACGATATTGATTTCCACGATCGACGAATGCACGTTCGACGAACGCACGTGGAAATAATTCGTTCAAACGACGATTCAAACGTTTTTCCGCGTGCAACGAAGCCGCGTGAAAACGCGCTATCGCCGCCAGACCGGATTTCAATTTTTCGGTGTCGAATAGCTTGTCGCTCATGGCGAAACCCGTTTGACGAAGATCCTCGAAAACCAGACAATCGTGCTTTATCAAATGACAATCCGGGGCCCAAGGTTCGACGTTGAAATTTTTCGTTAATTCGGGAACGACGTTGTTGAAAAAATTCGATTCCTGATCGAACACACCTTTTTCACGAATGTATTCCGCTTGCGTGGGCACGTCGTACGGCAATGCTTTCACGAACAGACTAATCGACGATGATACGACCGTGTCGTTGGATTTGTCGGCACTTTTGGTATTCGTTTTTATCACCAGACCAAAATGCGAACCCAAAAAACCTATTTTTTCGTCGCTGTAACAACGCAACGCGTAATCCATCACTTGTGCGTTATCGCCCGACAATTTTTTCGACAGATATATCGCGTCTTTCGGTGTTATGAGATTTTTGAAATCCAGAGGTACGTTTGGTACATCGTGGGAATTTTTGTTTTCGCTCATCATGTCGATTGATCGACGTGGATTTGAAATTTTCGCGTTAATGAGATGTTCGCACCATGTTTTATGCATTTTCGATGGATCGACGAATTGTGGGTGAATGACGAGTTGCGTGGGACACACGTGGTTTATGGATATAGTCGGGGCAAGTTGGAAACTCGACGATTTTGTGAGATACGACGATGGATTGTAAATCATTGTGTGACACGCAACGGGGATTGGGTTTTATCAGTTTGGAAAATTTTCGTTCGAGACTGTCGAGCGAAATATCTTCATTTTTCAATCTCGCATTTTATTGAATCTTTTTTTTTTTTTTTCATTCGATCAAGAATTGTCCTTCATGATTGACGAGCTGAATATCTTCCTTATTTTTTTTTTTTTCTACATTTTCTTATTCGAACATAATTTTTGGGTCGATCGATGTAGAAGATTTTCGTTCAAGACTGTCGAGCTGAATATCTCGATTTTTTTCGTCTGATTTTTCCAGTTAAACGTAATTTTCATGTTTCATCGATGTAAAAAATTGTCGTTCAAGACTGTCGAGCTTGGTATCTTCATTTTTTTCACCCTCCATTGTCTCAATCAAACGTAATTTTCGTGTTTGATCATAGTTAAAAATTGTCGATCAAGACTTTCGAGCTGAATGTCTTTTATATATATTTTTTTTTCATAAAACTTTTTTGGTTTTTAATGAAAATTGTTGACAATAAAATAGCGATTCAGGATGAATTTTTCACCGACGAAATGTGTAATTTTTCACTCCAAATTATTCGTCGTGTTTTTTTTTCAGCTGTTTTTGGGTTTGGGAATTAATTGTGCGTATCTTATCGGGAACTAGTTGTGCGTGTTTGTGCTTTTGTTGTTTTTGGTTGTTCTTTTCGTGCGGAGACGATGAATTTTTTTTTTTTTGATCAGCCGAACCGAGGGCCGGTGTCGTTGTCCTCGTCCACGTCGTCGATGTCTCGAACGACGAACCAGTACGGAATTTCCACGATGCTGAGAATACTGGCGCCGACGAATAGACCGACCGCGCTGCCCACCGCGACTGCGAAACGTTAAATAGTACAACGCGGATTATAAACCGCGGACCATCCGACGAATACACACAGCCATCGTGATGGCTTACTGTGTGACCGCGGCGCGAGCTATATTTGGGCTCGGGAATGGCCATTCGCAAAATGTTAAACCGTATTTGAAATATGTTTTTTTTTCCTTCATTTTTTTCTGATTCAATAGAATAATTGTGATTGAATTATTGTGTAACAATTGATATGACAATTGATGCCGTAAAACTTCTCATAGCAATCTTTTAGAAAATTTTATTCTCGACAAAACAATTATCTTGTAAATTATTCGAAAATCAATTAATTCCCGAGATATTTGAATAAAACCATCGTCATCTTTAATTTTCTTCATCGGTAAAATATTGATTTCGAATATAATTAACATTTTGCAAACGCGCCGAGTTTCCGTTTGAACCAACGTTGCTCCCGAATTTGCAAACTCACCAACTAGATCGAGTTTGCTGCGAACGATGAAACGACGATAACGTTTCGTCGGACCGGACAACAGATTAACGTGAATCGTCGGTATCGTGCTGTTTCGCAAATAATTTGCAAAAAAATCGAACGTTATTTCGTCGCAATCGTTTGGACAAGTTACGTTGTCGCTGTTCGTCAATTCGGACGAGTGTTTTGATATGCAATTCAATCCGGTGTAATTGCAGATCGGCATTTCGGCGTGACGGGGAACAATGTGGGTCACGCAACCGCAATAATCCAGCATTCGCATTAGCATGTCCTGAAAAATTAGAGGATTTTACACTCTTGATCTCAGAACAATTTTATTTTATTTATTTATTTATTTATTTATTTATTTATTTATTTATTTATTTATTTATTTATTCATTTATTTATTTATTTATTTATTTATTTATTTATTTATTCATTTATTTATTTATTTATTCATTTATTCATTCATTTATTTGCACCTTTGGAAGAAATGTTAGACAGTACTAAGTGCAATAAGAAGAAGAAGAAGGTGGCTCAGTAAATAAATGAAGGAACATGTAAGCGAAATAATTTTGTTTCGTAAAAAAAAAAAAATTAAAAAAAAACACTTTTCGAAAGTTGTGAAAAAAAAATAAAACTCGAATCGATCGAACGATCGAAATTTCGTCACCTCAGCCAGACACGCGTCGTATCCGTATGACTTGTAAACCCGAAGAACTTCCGTTTCGTCGGCAAAACGGCACATGCGTTTGTCAACGGAAACTTCGCGAACTCCATTCTCGTTGAAAGTCGGTATTTGAACAACGTCGATTTGCATCTCGTAATTCGTCCACTTGGCCATTATCTTTTTCTCGTTGCTGCTGAGAATCGATGGCAATTCGAGCCTGTCCAGCACGTAAAACTGCAATATACGATTGATCGATCGAATTTTTTTTTTCCACTCCATTTTTATTTATACAGTTATTATTATTATTTTTAATTATTATTATTATTATTATTATTTTCAAACGGGTTCGCAGATTTTTTTTTTACGAACGCTGAGATGTTTCTTGACGGTATTGAAATAAGTTCCGGGTTTGATGTAAATGGTCAGGACACTCGAATCCGTGTTTCCACTCGTGAATCTCGAACCCACGTCGCCGTTTGTCGAGTGCAACGAGTTGAAGACCAAACAACGACCGACTGGGGTCCAAAGAGGCAAAATTACATCGCAACAATTCAATTCCTCGTTGTTCAATATACAACGATCGAACATCAGCTCGCAATTCAACGCGCTCTGAAAAAAAATATATATTGTAAAACTTTTTCATTTTTTTTTTGTTTTCGTCAAAAGTTTTTCTCCTCCATCTGATTGTTCAACTTGAGAACGCAAAATACAAAAATTTCCAAAGTAAAAAAAACCTCAGCTACGATAATCTTAGAATGGAATAATAATAATAAAATTAGAATTAATAACAAATAACTCGAACGATGTGTGAATGAATTAATTATTATTACCAAATTTGCGTATGTTTCAAAAGCGTTGGAATCTTGAGGTCCACGCAATAACGGAATGTATCCCCAGGAGTCCATGAGTCTGTACATAACCGATCCCCTTGGCCAAGTTCTGAACCAACACCGTTTAATATACATATATATATTTATATATATTGTCATTTTATATATTCTTTAAAAAATGTTAAATATTCTTTGACAATTAAAAAAAAAAAATAATAATACGATTATTCGTTTTCAAACGTACTTGGACGCGTAATTCTTCGATTCCGGATTTTCCTGGGGGCAAAAGTGCAACGACGGAAAATTCGCTTGCCAACCGAGATAATTCGTTTCGATTGTCGTGGCTACCGGACGATTTGAAAATTCCGTCACGACTCCGATGACCATTACGCTGCAACCCCACCAACTCAAACCGCAGCATACGAACCAAAAGACACTGAAAAAGCAAAATTGTTTCGTAAAACAAAAAAAATAAAGTCGAATAATCAGGCGAATATTACTCGCTCTCCGCGGGTTTTTTTTTATCCTCATAATATCGTACGTAATTATATATAATAATTATGATATTTTTTAAGGACTTTATACAACACATAATACTATAATAATAATTGTACATAATAATACATAATAAATAAAACAAATGTGGAAAACACAAATTTCAACACGCAGGCTACTTTCGAATTCGAAATTAATTTTTCGCTTTAGTTTGTGCTATGAGATCTTATTTGGTAAGAAAAAAGCAAAATTTCGAGATTCCAGGTAAACCGGAAGTGCTCTGTGAGTATGAGTTGATCCTATCGCGGTTCCATTTTTCAAATTTAATCCAAAAGTATAGGGAACCCCAAAAACGGATTTACTTCACAATAAACAAAAATTATTGTTAAATTATAATTGTCCATATAGTGATTATGAATAACGATGATGCGTCTCACCGCTCCGTCCAGTGACAATCGTCTTGCACGAGATATTTAACGCCGTGTATGCTGCAGTTTGCCAGGTATCTCTTCAGCAATCTCCAGGGTAAAGTGCAACACCTTCTTTCGCTTCTTCTCTGCGCCATCTCGTGTCGAAGAAATGTTCGAAATCCGGCCGCCACTTTGTCCACAATGAAAAATACGAGAACAAAAACTCATGTCAAATATATATATAAACACATACACGCGCATGTATGCTTATAAGAGTGACTAATTTGCCGCAGTTACTGAATTATTAATTCGTCACGAATATGTGCTTTGATAATAGCGTGTCCGGTTGGTTACGGATAACACGTAAATTACGTGATAATACGTATAACAAATCGATGAAAACGGATTTAGCCAAGATTCAAATGATAAGTCACTAACACAAATACGAGAACACATTCGGTAAATTGCTCCGAATGTGTTTTTTCGGAGTTTTTGCAAATTTTGAAAAATTCGGGACAAACAATGCCCTTTGAATTTTGGCCCTTTTCCGACCGTTGCTTGTTTCAAGTATCGAGCCCAACCCGATTGTAAATAAATAAACAATTAATAGTAATGAATATATGAGAACAAATTGAGCAAAAAGGTTCAATAATCGCAAATTCGAAAAATCTCGAAACGAAATAATCGATCGGGTCGCCAATCGATTCGTGAAATCGCCAACAACTTTTCGCACGTACATGTAGATATATATCGACTTGTGCGGTAATATCGATACATCGATGTGGTTGGTCAGTGGGTGAGTCGACGATCAGTTTTAATCGTGAAAAAAAAATTTCGCACGAGGGTGTGCGTTTGACGGCAACGGTTTATCCGTTTTTTTGTTCGACTTAAAAAAAAATTCGTCAAAGTTGTCCAGTCGTTGTTAAAATTGTTATCCGACCGGTTATCCGAATTGGTCGATTGTTCAGATAATTATTAACAACAAGCGTGATATATAACGACGATATAACCTGACACAATGGCGTTAAATCCGGCGTACGAAGAGATCGGCAAGGGTTTCGTTCAACAGTATTACGCACTGTTCGACGATATGATTCAAAGACCGAATCTCATTAACATGTACAACGTAAGTCTTTTCTTTTTTCATTCGACGGAATTCACAGCAACGTATGGAAAATCCATCTTTCCCACATTTCTCGTTAACCTCTTCACGGCCTCGAACGCACGTAACCTCAAAAAATTTCAACGGACTATATTCTCGTTGTTCACAGGCCGAGTCGTTTATGACGTTCGAGGGTCTACAGTTTCAGGGTGCTGCCAAGATAATGGAAAAGTTCACCGTAAGTATCATATATGATTATCGCTGAGTAATTTTTCAATTCTATTAGTCGCAAGTATTTCGAATTTTTTACCTAAGTCGTTTGGTTTCGGACTTATCGCAGAGCCTGGGTTTTCAAAAAATCAATCGAGCGATAACTGCCACAGACTCGCAACCCATGTTCGACGGAGGAATTCTCATCAATGTCCTAGGAAGGTTGCAGGTGAGACTATTATGAACAATTATTTTTCCGCTTTTGAAATCTCGTTTCGGAGCCGAAAGCCTAAAGGTTAGAACGAAGCGGCGTTTGATGGAAATTCTGTGTAATTTCAGACCGATGCCGATCCGCCGCACGCGTTCTCTCAGATATTCGTGCTGAAACCATTGGGAAACTCGTTCTTTTGTCAACACGACATATTCCGGCTCTGCATTCACGATACCGCGTAAGAGTCGACCATCGACGGAGAAGAAGAAGATAATAAAAATAAAAGTAAAACACACACACACAAACACAAAAACACAAACATGCCTTTGTCGTTACTCCAGGACTTATGATCACAAGGCAATAATCGAGCTGAGGTGATCCGCTAACCTGTCAAGTACTCGCTTCCCGAGCAATTACAAAAACATAAATAAATAATAATAAATGGAACGATCGAATTATTCCATCAATCCAATCTCCACAGAACGCTATCTTTTTTTTTTTTTTTATCATAGCCGTATCGTTCACACCGCAGCTCGGTTTTCTCATGTGAAAAAAAAAAAAAAATGCTTATCCGTGTGTAATATATTTTATGATTATTTGATGCTTCGTATTTTTGTAATTTAAAAGTTGGCTGTTAAATACATCTCACGTCAAACTGATTCTCAACGATAGCCAAATCGTTGCGTCGCCATTCGATTTTTTTTCTAAGCGGGCTGTGGTAATCGGTTTGTAACGAGTTGAATGTTATTACGGACGAAATAAATCAAGAGTCTCGATGAAAAATTAATGACGCGGTAAGTGTCAATGATTATGATGAATATTTGTATTCAAAATTATTGGATAATATCGTCCTACCTCCGACGAAATACCCGATTTTCAATTATCAATGTTAAGACGTTGCGCTACGAGTTTTCCTCGTTCTCTCTCTCTCTCGCTCCTCTTCGATCCCTAATCCGGGGCTATCTCACTTGCGCCTGTGAGTGTGCGACAGAGACAGATCCAAATCTCTGAATCTGCTGGGCGAGAGAAAAGGACGAAACGAGAGGCTAGAGCGAAAGAGATAAAAAGAATTAATCCGAATCCTGAATAATCATTTCTAGATGTGAAATGATCGATCGATAGAATCGATTCGACATCGCGTCCATATATGTATGCATATATATATATATATATTAGAGTGGGTTGAAAAATTCAAAGTTTTTCGTAAAAGCGGAACCTCTTAATATTGCCCGATTGGGCTAAAATTTTGATAGATTTATCCTGATAGTATCTACTTCAAATGTAGTAACTGCCAGAAAAATCGAAATACTTTGACTTTTATTAAACACACCCTATTGTATATATATACAATACATACATATACATATGTATAGGACACTATCGACATCGCCGGACAGTCGGTACTGGTTTTCTCGTCCCAAATAAAGTGGCGCACGATGGCATATGTGTTTCGCAGCATCGTTACAATCCGTTGTCGTTAAATTCATTCGTCATTACGTTGTTCTAATTTTAATGATAAATAAATAATAACGTTTGTAAGTTCGCGAGAGAGCTGCGTAACTTGTGTGTGCGGTTCGTCGATCCAGATCGATTGTTCGATTGGTCATAAACAACAGGTACGAAAAAAAAAAAAAGAAATAAATAATATACATCGACGATAAAGCGTATATAATGGCGTTAAATCCGGCGTACGAGGAGATCGGCAAGGGTTTCGTTCAGCAGTATTACGCCCTGTTCGACGATGCGACCCAGAGACCGAATCTCATCAACATGTACAACGTAAGTTTGTTTTCTTTTTTTTTTTTTACTTTTCTCGTAATCCAACCGTCATCAGAACGAAGAGACCCCGGGCAACGATGACCCCCCCCCCCCCTCCCCATCTTCGACGACGAATAAAAAGAAAAAAATCTATTTTTTTCCCAATTTTTTTTTGCATTACGTTTTGACGACGGCTCGAACTCGCATAACCTCGAAAAGGCTTCAATCGATGTTTTTCGATATATTCACGCAGGCCGAGTCGTCGTTCATGACGTTCGAGGGATTACAAATTCAAGGAGCTCTCAAGATTATGGAAAAACTCACTGTGAGTCGTTCACATTTTTATTTCCAATTGTTTACTCTTTTTTTTTTTTTTTTTTTTTTAATGTTGACAAGTTTTATAACAACTTTTTCGGTTTTTCTTGATCTTCATGTCGTTACGTTGAAATTTTTTGGCAGAGCCTCGGCTTCCAAAAGATCAATCGAGTGATAACGGCCACAGACTCGCAACCCATGTTCGACGGCGGCGTCCTGATCAACGTTCTCGGAAGGTTGCAGGTGAGAACAACTTTTATTCTTTTTTCGTTGGTTTTTTTTTTTTTTTTTTTTTTATATATCGATGGATCTGGTCCCTCGTGTAGATTTTGTAAGGCGACAGAGGGACGTTGCGATTTAGACTTTTTGCGGTAGCGTCGTTATTTGAAAATAGCGACGATCGATGGTCGGTAGTTTTACAAAGCTGCACAGACAGTGACTGTCGATTGAGAAAGTAAAGAAGATGAAAAAAAAAAAAAAGATTTGAAGATGAAACGAAAGAGACTAAGTGGGTGATTATTGATGGTTGGGCAGACCGACGAGGATCAGCCCCACGCGTACACCCAGACATTTGTCCTGATGCCGATCGGCACCAGTTTTTTCGTGCAGCACGACATCTTCAGACTAGCGTTGCACGACAGCGTCTAAAGCTGGAGTCTCGCCGGTTTCGGTGCCGATCGTCCGACGATCTTCGCTGACCGTGGTAAAGCCAGGCAAGCACAGTCCCCCCCCCCCCTTAAAAAGAAAAAAAACAGCAAAGAATCATCCCACGCAGCTCAAACTACCTTTTTTTTTCAATTTTGCTTCTCACGCTCTAATCTTTGATGGCCAAATAATCCTTTTTTTTCCCCCCCCATCATTTTTACATTCTAACGATCGTTCGTGATTGCAAAAAAAGTGACTAAAAGATGCATCGATGGATTAATATCTCGTTTGAGACGTGCGGTCGTTTCGAGTTAACTAAATTAGCTTAAAAAATTCGCCATAACGACAGCCCACAATTGATTTGCCACTTTGAGCATTCAGAATTCCATCGCACGTATTTGCTTCCGGCGTCGTTCCAATTTCTCGTTCGGCAAATGAAAATTAGCTCAGCGATTGATTAGCGCTTGGACATGATGAATTTTCATTCCTACGACATCGCGACGATGATTGAAATTGCGAAAATGCTTTTTTTTAAACATTCGCCGATGGGTTTGTCGTTGAAGAATTTTTTGTAATTTTATCAAATAATAATTGGATGATTGGGTTTGACGTTGAACGTTTCTTACGTATGATTTCAGGCAGACGCGGATCCGCCACACGCCTTTTCGCAGATATTCGTGCTCAAGCCATTGGGAAATTCGTTTTTTTGTCAACACGATGTTTTCCGGCTCTGTATCCACAATACCGCGTAAGATCCGGCACACGGAAGTGAAGCAAAATAAATATTTAAAAAATTTTAAAAAAAAATTGATAAATAAATAAATAATTGAAATAAACGTAAAAGACACACACACACGCGCGCGCGTTTGACGGTACTCGAGGATTATGATAAAGATGCAGTGATGCGCAAAATATTGCTGAATAATTTTCCGAGCAATTGCGAAAAAAAAAATTCAAAAAAACATAATACTAATGATAAATAAATAAAATGATTGAATAATTTTTCGTTTTCCGCTGCTGTAATCGCTGATCGTTGTCGTTTACACTTTGTCCATTGATGGCAATTCGGTCGTTGTTGCGATAATAAATAAACGACTGAAGAGCTATAAGAATAGCGCTTGTACGAGAGAGTCCGTGCGGAAATACAAATATTAACGTATATTATTTTCATTAAATAATTCGTTCTGCTTTTTTTATTTCTCATTTAATTCCTGTTTATCGTCCTCTCTCTCTTTCTCCCTCTCACACACACACACACACACACACAAACACATTTTTTTTTTAGCGTGAATCAACAACTAACGATTAACAAAATAAAATATTAAACTAGAAATCTGAAAATAATAATAATCATGATAATTCACTGTGTGTAAAATATTTAATAATTAATCGATGCTCTGTATTTTTGTAATTCAAAGGTTGGCTGTTAAAATACAAACGTATGCAACTAATTCGCCGGATTATGAGAGAATTTCTGAAAATAATTCATGTACAATCCTGTCGATAGTTCGATGGTTCGAGATGGTAAAATAATTATCGTAGACATTTTTATTACAAATTATGTACAACGTACATGAACATGGGCACCGTGATATTCGATATTTCGATCGTTCAATACGCACATAATGATTCGTATAACACCAGTCTGTGCTTCTTGTTGTTTGTTCTTGTGAATTCTCGGCTGGCATTGGGAAGAGTCGATAAGTCGGTTTGATGAAACGTAAGAGACGACTCACAGGTTGCCTCGATTGGCTTGTTCAGTCTCGATGGCCTGAAACAGAGCCTGAAAGTTTCCAGCTCCAAAACCCTGAAAACATTTGTAACGCATAATTTATTTACGAATGAACTATCGTTCGATCATTGCGTTAACGAAGCTTTGTATCGGTAAATTTTCTGATTTTTTTTAAAAATTATTATTAAAAAAAAAAAAATTTGGATTAAATTGAAAATAATTTTTTTTCTTTGAAATTTAAATTTTTTTTCTCACTTACGTTGTGATTTCTTCGTTGAATAATTTCAACGAACAACGTCGGTCGATCCTGCACGTTTCGCGAAAAAATTTGCAACAAATAACCATTATCGTCGTAATCAATGAGAATTTTGAGTCTTTGCAGCACATCAATGTCCTCGACGATTTTCGTCGAAGTTTCGGCGAGTCTGTGTCTCAGCGCGTCGTAATAAGCGTCCGGAACTTTGAGAAATTCGACTCCTCGTGCACGAAGACTCTCCACGGATCGGACAATGTCGCGAGTGTTCAGAGCAATGTGCTGAATCCCAGCACCGCCGTAATATTCGACGAATTCTTGAATCTGCGAACGTTTCTTTCCGGGTGCCGGCTCGTTTATCGGCACCTTAACCGTTTCCTCCCAATTCGTCATGACGATCGAACGAAGAGCCGAGTAATCCGTGTGCAATTGGGTGTCGTCGACCGACCAGAATCTGTGAAACTGGAGAACCTGTTCGTACCTGAAACATCATTGTTCGGATTTTTTTTTTCGTTCGATCGGTTATATGTTGTTTTTATGAAAAAAAAAATTATTTTGTAAAAGAAATAAAAAAATAATAATAATATTACCATTTTGCAACTGTTTCCATTTCGTGGTCCGGTTGATTACCGACGCAGTGATCGATAAAGTCCAGCTTTGCGTCTGGCCTGAATTCACGTGTGAACCAATTTTAATAATCGCACGAATGATGGTCATTTTTTTTTTATTATTGTTGTACACTGATTTTAATTGCAACGGATTGAATTGTCAAACTCATTTCTGAAAGGCTTTTTTTTATTGTCCGTAGTAGATATAGTGAATAAAGTTGAATGAATCTTTGAAAAATGTAAGCACGGTCAAACATGTTATTCTATGATGAAAATGCTAAAATATCGACATTCTTCGACAAACGTAGTTTTCAATAATAAAAAAAACTACCAAAAAAAAGAGGAATTCGTAACTCTGCAAAAAAAGTGTTTTTTTTTCGCAAAGGCATGAATTCCTTTTTTATGTAACCGTTGAAGGAACAAAATATTGCAAAATAATTTTTTTTTCTTTTCAATTTTGAATGGTTGACGTTATTTTGATTATTTTTCAATAACAATAACAGGTGTAACAGTCACTCGAATTTTTTTCTTGTAGATCGAATTTGTGAATATGAAAAAATAATCATCGATATGGACTCACAAGAATTTCGAAATGGGATCATTTTGCGCGTCGACGTAACCAGGAAGAAATCGACTTTTGGAGTAGCCTGCACGATCGACGAAGGTATGCAAAGTCTCACCGAACTGCGAAATAACAAAATTTTCGAAAATATTTCGAACAAAATAATTAAATAAATGAATAAAAATGGATAATGTTGATTATTATTATTTTATTTATTATTATTTTTTTTTTTTACGATTTCATACAGTTTGGACAGTAGCCATCCTCACGACACCGTGCTCGTCACTTTCTTCCCAAATATCTCGCACGATTTTGGCTCCTCGCTGTTTGGCGACTCGAACGATAACATCGATGTCCTCCACGGTAAATGCAACGTCTCGAACACCGTCCCCGTGTCGCGACAAATGTCGCGACATTTCCGACTCGTCCGGTTCGTAGGCCGATTCGAAAACAAATACGATCTGCAGTTCGACGAAAAAAAAAAAAAAATCTGAATACATTTTTTTTTTCATAATTAAACTACGATGGCGAATTACGAATCAGGGAGAGCGATGTTTTTACATTATTTTGTTTGACCGCGTGGGACGCGAATCGACGGGAACCCGTCTCCAAGCCTCTGTAGCCCAGGGGTTCGAAGCCAAATCTGCTCGTGTAATAACTGGCCGCCTGCGAAACCCAACGAATCTTTCGTCAATTGATTTATTATTTTTTTTACGTGGAGCACGCAATTTTGCGAAAAAATTAATTTTACAAATTAATATCCGACCTGCTTCGCATTGCCGACCCATAGCTTGAGATGATCGAAACTGAGAAACTTTCCACCGGTTGGCTGTGATAGAGAATTAATTGATTAACTAATTGAAAAAAATAATAATTGAAAAAAAAATCCATAAGAAATTTTCGAAAAAAAAAAAAAATGTATAGACTTCAAATCGTCTTGAAATTATTGATCCTCACTTTTGAGCCTTTGTCGGTGTACGTAGTCTGAAAATGGTTCAAGAATCTCGGTTTAACATTTTTATCTAAAGTTTTTTCTAAAGTCAAGTGAAAGAATAAAAATAATAAATAATGAATAATAAATAATAAATAATAAATAATAAATAATAAATAATAAATAATAAATAATAAATAATAAATAATAAATAATAAATAATAAATAATAAATAATAAATAATAAATAATAAATAATAAATAAAATTGGCAAATATCGACTTACCATTGTCCGTAAAATTGAAAGTAAAAAAAAAAAAGAAAGAAATTGCGTAAATTGAAAAAAAAAACTCCGAGTCCAAATAGTTGAAAACTTGTGAACAAACTGAGACATTGGGGGATCGGATTTTCCATTTAAATAAGAGAGTCCATGTCGATTGTGAAAAGAACAAGATATAGAAGAAAAAAAAAAGGTGCTGCTCGGGGATTGGTCATTCGTGGAGGCTTGTTTACCCGATGGACAATTTTTTTCCATAATCTATCGTAAATTAAATCGGCAAATAAATTAATAAGACTCGTGGCAACCGGTTCGTTCGGTGTTCACGGCGAGAACGGCTGATTGCCGCGTGATCGTCGGCTTGGAGGCTCGTCCAGAATAAATAAATAAATAAATGAATAAATAAATAAATAAATAAATAAATGAGTAAATAAAATTCGCACGAAGATCAAAGAAAGAAAAAAAAAGGATTATGTCGTTAAAAATGTCTTAAAAAATTTGCAGGACAATTCGACGACTGTAAAAATTTCATAGATCCGTAAAATCTTTCTGAAGAGTCCAACTTTGTTTTTCCTTGTCAGCTGATCATCTGCGTTCTCTTTTCTTTTTTAACAATAGAACTTTGTTTATCCAGAGACACAAGTCGTTCGACCGGAATGTTGATTATTGATAGGCGCAACGAGTCGGACAAATATTTACTCGTCTAATGCAAAATTCAAGGCAGAGGCGATAGACGACAACCACAAGGACAATGCTCCAAGGATTCTAGTGTTTGTCACGAAAGCCCGCGACAAACAATTCCAGAAACTCGGGGGATCTTGTTGTTGATCGGCAAATGACGACGTAGATAATGCCACGTAGATTGAAAAAACAAATGAAAAAATAAAAATGAAAATAAAAAAGTATTTGCAACCGAAAAATCCAAACTCACGGGGTAAAAAATAAATTAAAAAAAAAAAATCACGAGTCGAACGGGGGCGATCGAGGGGAGGTTGACAGTCAACTCGTGGAAGGGGGGTATCGACATACGCGAATCCAAACGAGGCGAGAGTGCGAAAAGTTTTACGTAGTAAGACCGGATAATTATGATAATGAAGCGGTCAGACCGGGAGGCTCGGCCCGGAACGGCCAACCGACTCGAGCATGACGCGACAATCGACATAATCGTATATTTTAACCGAGAACAAAAATATTCCTTTAATGGGGCAAGCTACTAAAGTAAAATTTTTAAGAAAAAAAATATATTATATTTTTTTCTTCATTCATTTTCAATCATTTCAAATAATTTTTTAATTAAAAAAATGTTGTAAGGCTTCTTCATCATTGATTAACAGAACAATTCAGCGGTTTGTATATATATTTATTCTATCGTTTGATTTATTCTATCGAATTGCGATGTATCTCATCCGGGTTTACAATCTTTTTTTTCCTTTCATTATTTGCCCAGAATCTTCTTCTTCTTTCTTCCATTTCGTTCGTTTAGGTGATTCGTTGGAAAATACTGGATTCGCTAAAATTTACGAATTAAACAAAAGCAAGAAAAAAAAAAGAAAACAAGAAACGATATTTTTTTTTTAATTTCTCACTATCACGACGAGGAAGATTGTTAAGATTCTTGTCGCGGAATCTTCGAACGTTTTCTACGTTACAATCGACTAACTATCTATCTATAATTGTAAATTCGTCTGACAATCGAATTAACAACAACAAATCAATAAAACACTATAATCGGAGTTGCATCGTACAAATTTACACGCTTAACGAAAAAAAACTATAAAACACAATAATAATAATAATAATAATAATAATTATAATAATAATAATAACGGTAACAACGATCTCACGACTAATTTACGATTATATAAAAAAAAGTGGTTTCGCCAAAACGTTCACGATAACGGACACGATTTGCGTTATCACACGTTATCACACTACTTCTCGCTTCACACACACACACACACACACACACACACACGCACGCACGCACATACTCACACCGGAAGGGATACGCGAAGCACATCAGATATACAAAAATACACATTAAAAATAGCGAAGAGACGATTTTACACGTTAAATCGAATCGACCAGCGACGGGACAAAATCACATTCTCTCGCTCTCTCAAACTCACGAACCAACTTGACGGAAGAAATAATTTTTGTAGCAATTAAAAAAAAAAAAATAGAAAAAAAAACTCTCCAACTCAAAAACGATAAAAATTCGTAATTTTTTTTTTTTTTTTTTTCATACAATCGACATCGAGGATCATAATCGGCACCTCGTGACCCTGCCGCCCGAGCAATCACACCAAACGCATCGAGTTTCAATCGGTAGAAAAAAAAACAAACAAAAAAAACAAAAAGCGTTGGAATGTTAAAATTCGAAATTCGTCGATTGCAGAACGTCGATTGCAATGATATGTTATTACAGAATGATTATACCGTGATCTCTCTCGAGTCTGCGTTTGGCTTTGAGCGGTACGACACCCATGAGATCGGCCGGAGTGGGCAAACCCCCCGAAACGTTGGGTGCCATGGCTTGTTGATAAAAAACTTCGGTATTACCGCATTTGCTGCCGTAAACGACGATGTCGTCCGTACGTACGATTATGTCCGTGAGATTGCTGGCTCTGGTGAATCTGTTGTGCAACGACGAGACTATGTCCAATTCCGTGACGCCCCACAAACCCGAACGATGTAGCGTGTCCCATTGCGGATCGACGCTCAAAACGCTGTAAAGTTCCTTGTTGTCGTTCGACGGTAGCGGATCCAAACACTGTTGCAAACGCGATTCCAAACGTCCCAATGTGTTTATACAAGTTTCCCACTGCAACGAATTCACGATTTAAATGTTTTTTTTTTTTATTAATTTAATTTTTTCATTTTTAGAATTATTATTAAAAAAAAAAAATTATTATTGTTCTTCAAGAACGAATGACTCACGAGATTGTGTATCAAATCCGGATTGTTTCCAGTTCCGTCCTCCATGAGTAAAAAAAGCACCATGTTGTGATGACCGCATATGAAAAGTTCGGTTTTTTCGAGTCCGACGTTGTCCCTGATCGCGGAATCGCCGGTTAGCCAAAAAACATCGTCCTCCATCGCGGAATCGTCGTCTACGACGGATCTGCCGCCCAGAGTACGCGCCCCCGTCGTGCTGTCGGATTTGTTTCTCGTGGCTCGACTCGAAAACGTCGACAGATCGCAAAATTCGCTGGGAGTTGTGTCACGGCTGCAAAAACCGCTCGTACGTTCGTCACCGGCCAGCAGACTCAATTTCGACATCAGCGGCGTCAACTGAAGACCCTCGAGTTTTTTCTTCGCCGGTTGATGATGTTGCTGAAGCGGCGGATCGAAATCGCACTCGGACGTGGATTTTCGACGTGGATCGTCCGTTTTCGCGTCCGACTTTGCCGGAGCGTTCAACGACTTCAACGGCAAACTCATCGATCGACGATAATTTTCCTGACGATTTTTATCGTCCAGTCTAACGTCCAGACAAGGTTTCGTCGTTGTCGCGTCAACTCCAACGTTTCCCAATTCGTTGCACGACGATGTATCATTAACGTTAAAATTTTTCAAACTCGTCGTATCAATGTGAAAAATTTCGCTAATCGGATTTCCATTGGCAATCTTGTTTTTCGCATTATCGTCGAATTTGCAAGGTGGAATTGTGAAATTTTGTTGTTTAACGAGTTCACGAAAGTGCGTTGCCACGTAATGATCGTAAAGACATTGGGAAACCGGTTTGCCATCGTGACGAAATACCGGATAACAAGGATCGTTTATCGTACTGAAATAACGACGTTTTTTCGAGATCGTTTGGTCAACGTTTGCGGATTGGTCGTCGGTGCGATGTAATTTGGAAATAACGCTGTAGGACGACGACAATCGGTAATCGATCGACGAACGTTCGTTCCCGTCTTCGGCATCGCGATAATCATCGAGATCCGACATGCTCGAACTCTTGCGATTCCAACCGTGATCGCGGTGCAATTTTTTTTCCACATAATCGCGATTCGCGGTCTGTGAGTTGCGCAATTTGTTCAAACGTTTGCATCGCAATGCTTCTTTAACGACGTCCGGTATGTCGTCGAATTTTTCATCGATCGTGGATTTTTTTTCACCTTGTGGATTGTCATCGTGAACGCGTTTATCGTCGATTTCGTCGTTTGCGCTGCATATGGAAACGGCGTTGCCGTGCAGAACGCGATTAACGTCTTTCAGGGGGGTGGAACACACGCTGGGGGTGAGCGGAGGATTGGCGGGATATTTCGGACGTTCGTTTTTGTGATCGATCGTGGATTTTCGGACGTTGGAGATGCTCGCGAGGGACGCGACGAGCGGCAACGTCGCCGGTGGCGGTACCCGCGTCGCATTTTTACGCGGTTCGTCCATCGTCGGGTGCGTCGTGGTCGTCGTCGTATCGCACGATTCACCCTCTTCCGGAACCGTGAAAATTCTCGAACTATCGCGTTTCATACCAGACGCGGAAATAATTTTTTTGTAAGAATTTTTGCGAACGCTCACGTCCGCCGTGTTGGCGAAACAAGCGGTTTGGGTCTTTGAGTTTGTCGTGATGTTGGAATCGTCCGGCAATTCGAACGAATGACGACGATGCACGTAGACGCGGAGAAGTTGCACGCCCAGAGGCAGATGGAACGACGTTGGTATTCGATCGGCCGGTGCCTGGAAGATTTTTTTCGCAAATGAGATTCGATTTTTATTAATTTTTGCGTACGTGTATATTTGTACGACGATTTTGTCGAAAATAAAGAGTTGATTCCACATTTTTTACACGGACTATTTTTTTGTTACAGAGCGAATTATGATTTTTTTTTTTTTTTTTTTTTTTTTTTTTAGTCTACTGATTTGAAGTTCCATTTTGGAATTTTGATTTAAATTTTTGTGATAGGTCACCTTTATTCTGTAGGGATCGGTAATTACGAGTTGTTTCGTCAGTTCGGCGTTCAATTGCGTCGCAACGACTCTGAAAAATATTCAATCGTTAAAACGTTATTAGCATCGATGCGCAATCACACCGAGCAACGTCCTTGACTATCTCCGCGATGAAATAATGCAAAAATTCCACGTACTTGTTGTTGTAGAACAGAGCCCCGCCCATGATACCGCTAGTTTCTTGACAATACTGCAAAACTTGCATGGCTTCGAGAAAAACATTGCTCGCGCCCTTTGGCAACTTTATTATCGGTATGTTGGAAAACAAATTTGCGCTGTATTGCAGTATGGGCAAATAAGTTTCCAACATCTGATAAAGCTTCTCCGTAAATTTGTTTCTGTCGTTGTTGAACGACGACGATATGGTTTCGAGATCGCAATGGAAGAATTTTAGTATGGATTCCAGAGTGTTCGCCCTTCTTTCCAGGATCCAATCGTGAATGTTTCTGTCCGTTCCCACAGCCTTCGAAACGACGGGATTCATTGATTTTGGCAAAAATTTTATTTCGGGTCGGACAACGTTGTTGCGTCGACCTTGGTCTAACCGTGCGCAACTAACTTACGAGAATGTACTGGCCAAATTTTCTGACCACGAATTTTCCTCCCTGCAACGATATGAGATTGGGCGGCGAAAACGAGGTGCTGAGAAAATGATTGACTCCCATGAGTTGTCCGGCCAGAGCCAGCCTCTGCGTCGGCGACACCCAAGCCGGATGAAAGTACATAACCGCGTCCGCCGGATCGTCATCCTCTTTGCGACACCTCGACGTGTCGTAAATAAAAACTATCATCATCTCTCTGTAACAGAAAATAAATCCCCCGTGAATCAATCGACGAAATCTTCGACATTGCGGTTATAAATAAAAAACCCACGCATTCCCAGCCTTAAAAAAAAATTTCCAAAAACAAACAATCGAAGCCCTACGAATCTTGACTCGACGTTCAAGCCGGAACAACAAAAAAAAAAAAAAAAAACGCAATTTCCTTTCATGTCGCAATCGATGCGTGTATTCCAGATGGGAGCGTCGAAAACCTCAGCCGCAACTCACACGAGCTTGAAGTCAGCATTCTCTTTGACGTAGATCAGAGAGTCGAAGATCGACATGCGTACGGACAATTAGCAAACTCAGTTAATTGATTATCTCAATTGACAAAAAAAAAAAATATTAAAAAAAAAAGGAATGAAAAAAAAAAATTACAATAAATAAATAGAACGACACAAAATGTAGACGCGAAATCCTTGACCGATTTTACATGAAAAATCGTGATAACAAAAAAATTCGCGTTTTGTCGAATAATGAGGAGTAGGAAAATTTGTAGCAACGGGGTGCATCGTAGTTGGTAAACAATGCATTATTGTAGGTGGGAGGGGGGGGGGGGGAAGACCGACGAAAGAGCATCGACGAATCGTCGTCGAGCTAATTCGATAAGTGGACCGATTACGCAACGTGATTATTTTTTTTCTTCTTTCTAACGTACTTCGCCATGTCGATGGTTTGGTGGCGACGGCCAGTCGATGTCACGATTGTCACACGGCTGTCAGTTGACACACGACGACGACGACGGCGCGGGGATGCTGCGATTTCACGAACGCCGGGACGCCCGTCTACCGATCTTCACACTCAAAACAAAAGCGCAAGACAAAAAACAAAAAAAAAAAAATACAAGCACAACAATTTTCTCGGTGAACGGTTCACGTCTCATTGAATCCGCTTGAGCATTCGTCGACAAATTCCACTGTAATAATACACCATATTTTTCTTATATAACGATTGATTATTATTCATCGTCGTCGGATTCTGGACCCGTTGCGTTCCACCGTGGACGCCATGTTGGTTATCGATTGAGGTGAGATGCGCTACTCGTTTCTTCGTTGTTCTCCGTCGCTCCGCGGCGAACGCCGATGGCGATGTTTCTCTCGCACTCGTGGCGCAGATCGAACCAACGGAAGTCTCTGTCGCACCCCAGCGAACGCACGATAACGATGTTTCTCTCGCACTCGTGGCGGCGACCGGGACAACGGAAAAGGTAACGAAATACGAGTGAGATCCTCGTCGAACATGAAATTTCGTTTTACACGCGAGGAAATCATTTATTCGGAACGTAAATATGATTATTAGGAAACAATGCGCAAGAATTTGTTGCTAGGGTAATTTTTCAATAAAAATATTTTATTCATCGTTATTTGAAATGTATTTTTATATCGTATTTGTGGTTGGATGGCGCTGACGGTATGTTCTGCGCGCGGTGACCAAGTTATTTTCGTGCGATTCAAACGGTGTAAGAACCAATTTCAGGCGAACGATATTTTATCCTCGTCGAGGGTCAGAGTTCAAACGACCAAAGTTGGCGGGGATGGTGACAAATTTGAAATTCCGAAGAATAAAAAAAAAGTCCTATCAGATATATAACTATAGATTTGTGTGTGTGTGTGCTTTTTTTTTGTATCTTTTTACAAATTTATTCATTGAATGCGCGTGATTTGTAATGTGCAAGACGATTTACAAGTGAGAAAGAAAGGTCCCTCCTGTCCTGGCAAGTAAGTGGATGGAATAATCGTGTAAGTTCCTCCGGGAACATTCTGCAGTTCGAGGTAAACGAATCCCAACCTGCAACGATGATATTCAAGCCGTTGGAAAAAAATAAACAATTGATACAAAAAAAAATGGATTAAACATTTTTTTTTTAAATAAATAAATAAATGAACAAACCGAAACGGTCCGGAAGTTTTTGTGCCGAAATAAGCGTTGTTTTCCGATTCCGGAATGACTTCGAAACCGATTTGATATTGCTTCGGGCCCTTGAGAATGACAAGCAGATGATTGTTATTCGTGGAATCATCGAGAACGATTTTGTAACGTGGATTGTTGCGATAAGTAGCTTGATGATTGCCGCATCCACCGGCGCTATCGCCGATCCATTTGTCGTCGGTTATCTGAAACGAAACATTCGAATAAATTCAATCAATACGAGAAAAAAAAAAACTATTCATAATCGACTGTTTCTTGATTTTTTTTTCTTCAAATTTTTGCAACAAATACCTCTTTTTCGAATCGATAAGGATCTTCGATTTTGCGAAGAGTAAACGGACACGTGCCGTAAGCACGAAGAGTGTAATAAATGGTATTCATGTTCTCGTACTGCGACACGACCAGAGTGTAACGCGATTCGCTCTGCGAATCCAATTTTATTTTTGACAAATAATGCGGACTGTTTATTCTGACACCGTCGATGTACGGCGGGGGATCGTCTGTGAAAACGTGAAACACGTGAACAATTTGGAAGGGTGTTCAATTCGAAATGTGTTCGACGATGGAAAAAAAAACGTCGATGATTGTTCGCCAATTGTGTGATTTATATCGAATCGATCATCAATCGTGGATGATTTTTAATTTTTTTGGCGAAACTCACGCGGATAGTAGACTCGTTTGCCTTCGTTCTTGTAAACGAGCACCGTTATGTATTCTTGATTCTGTCGAAAATCCGCGATATCGGTTATGTGCCTGGTCAGAAGAATCCAAATCGCACCGATGACTCCGGGTTGAACCTCGAGCGAAAATTGTGGATTCAATCCTATGTTGTATCTGTCCTTTATCGGTCCGACTCCAGCCTGCCACATTCTTCACGAAAATCAATGAGCAAATAAATAAATGAATAAATAAATAAATAAATATAAAATTGCGATTTATTCATCGATAAAATGACAATAATGACAATTCACTCACTGATGGATGCAATAAGTGTAATTGAAAAGTCCAGGATTCCAATTGAGATAGAACACATCGAAGAAACGGCATATGCTGTCGTAATCGATCCAAAATATTCCATTGTCGTATTGGGAAGCCGAATCGGGATCGTAATTGAGAATTTTTTGCAATCCGGTCGTCCAATGATGAGCATCGTGTTCGGAATAATTTCCACGCCATCGTAAATGTGACCAAGGATTTTTCAGTTGCAAAAGTCTCGCGCCCTGAAAATATTCATTGCTGAACATTGTTTTTTTTTTTTTTTAATTGCGATTCACTCGTTGATCGAGTGAATTTTACGGAGTTGCGACGAAAATGCGTAAATTTTGATGAGGAGCGTTGGGCCAAGGAGAATCGAGCTCACGTTAATTTGTCTGATGTCGAGAACGGCGTAGGCGTGTGTGGGCACAAGGCCCGTGTGATCGGCAATGGAATCTTCAAGATCGCCGGTCGCTACTGTGACGAGAACGTCGCCGTTTGGCCATCGCGTTAGAAGATTGCGAAATAGACCGTCTTTGTTGAAATCCGGTTCGTTGGGTCTGATGACCCATCGTTCCGGTATCCAACCGGTCAGGGCGTGCAAATCTATGTTCTACAAAAAAAAAAAAAAATCAAAAAAAAAAAAAGTCATCATGACGAATCTTGTTAGTGAAATTTGTTAATTATTCATCAACAATGGATTACGCTATTAGATCCGGGAAAGTCGTAGCCTCCCATGACTTTCATGTAAGCTTTTTCCAGTAGCGAGATCCACAATTCGCCGCGATTGCTCGAGTACGAACAGAGCAACTGATTGTCACGACCCAAAGGCAGACGATCGTCTATCACTACTTTTCGCTTGACTCCGTTTATGTGCAGCTTGACCATGTACTTTCCTATTATTTTTTTTTTGTGAATAAATTATTTAAAAAATTGAAAAATTATTTCTTCATTTTTTTTCTTAATATTATTTTTTTTTAAATATATATGAGCTATTCCATAAAATGTCGGACTATTTTGGGCTACACTATCTGGGATCTTTGTGATATTGACACAGCTTAAAGCGCATGTCGAGAAACAAATTCCCAAATTTGGAAGATTTTTTTTTTTCAAGTATTTTTTCTTCACATGCTTACGGAGTTAAAATCTTGTATTGAAAATCTGTTCGTCACGTGAAATTGTCTCAGCTCTTCGATGAAAACATGAGTTTTTCATTCTGACTCTCGAGAATCCATCAAAATCGAACTTGAAACGTAAAAAGCTGTTTTTCGGTCGTTTCCAAAATTTTGAAATTTTTTTCGACACTCTTATCGGAAAGCTGAGAAAATTTTACAAGATGTATGTATTTTTCGAGTTAATTTCTCCGTAAGTTTCCTTATAATTAAATGAAGAAGAAAAATTCAATATAATAATTTAATTTTTTAATTTTTATTTTTTTTTAAATTTGTTATTGACGCTCATATATATATATATATATATATATATATATATATATATATATATATATATATATATATATATATATATATATATATATATATATATATATATATATATATATATATATATATATATAATATATATATAGAAAATCCGATTCTATTATAATTATCACTCACCATAAGGATTGTACATGGGTTTTTTATTTTTGTTTTGAGGATAAATGATAGACGTGATGAGGGTACGACCGAATTTTTTTTCGTACTGAGCGCTTACGGCCAAAGATGCGACGAACGAGCAATCGGAAACCACCTTGATACAATATAAAATATTATATTAAGAAATTAAATGATTAAAATAATAAATCAATTGAAAAATATGAATAAAGAGCAAAGTAAGATTAAACACGATTATTTTTCGATGAAAACGACTGTTACCTACGGTTTGTTTGATGCTATAGTAATCGACGTGATTTCCCATGACCATAGTGGGCCCGCAACCCTCCGACGTGAATATTTCGCTGGGTCGAGCCCAACGTGAAAAATCGATTTGTTGCTTCGGAGCCAATTCGAGAAGTCCGTCTCTGTCGACGTACAGCTCTTCACTGAAACTTCTCGGCTAGATCGTGACTCATGAATGGCACGAATTCGTTGTCATTTATGTGCGACGTGTGATACAAAACTCTCTTTTCTCCTCCGTGTAATTGCCCGCGCCGCCTGTGACTTTGAGATGGGCGCTGCTGCCACGATGCAGCGACGCCTGGTCGCGAAACTGAGCAAAATTTCACACCGGCGTATGAAACAAATCGATCGAACCAATCGTTTTTTTTCTACTTTTTTTTTTTTTTTTTTTTTTCTAAATAAATCAATTACCTTTGCTCACGAACGGAGTGAACGTGGTCGAAGAAGTCTGTGCCTCGGTTGTGGGCGAAGGTAAAATATTTTCAGGCACGGATGGTAAATTTTTCAAAAGCGCCAACGAATCGTCAAAATTTTCAGTCCTGTCTGCGGCCTTCAACGACTCGGCTCTGCCTATCGCCGATTCCGTTATCACTTTTAACTTATCTCTGGCTACCGAATCGCTCAATTGCGCTCTCTGAAACGCGCACGAGTGAAAGAGAAAAAGTTATCTTCGGCAATTGATGCGCCATAACGTAGGCGACTCAAAAAAAAACATTGTTTACAGTCCTCAGGCCCAATTCAGCGGCGTCTATGTACATCATGACGGCGGTGTGTTTCCATCCGTTCTCGTCCTCGTTGAGGGCTTCGTTGACGAGTCGGTTGCACCATTGAACGCTCGTCTCCTTCCCATGTTCGCCATCTTTGTCGACTGCTCAAAAAACAATTCATTTCTTCAATTACACATAGCCTTCGACTAAATATCATCAGCGCTCAATGGATTCTTTCATCCATCGCTGAAGACAACAAATAAAAAATTATTGTTATTTTTTTTTTTCCTCATCTAACCAATTTGTTGCAACGTAGCAATTCTATCCCTGTACTCCCTCGTTTTGTTGACAATGGGCGATTGCGGTGACAATTTCGACGATAATCTGGCCGCGACGTCGTAATACAATATCGCCATTCGATACTGCTTGTCGCTGTCAAAAGTGACAGCCCGTTCTGCCGCATGCTTAGCCTCTTTTTCCAATATTTTATCCATCACAGTCCCAACGTGACATCGGAACGCATGAAAAACAAAACAAAAAATAAAGGTGGGACAAAAAAATAGTCCGGAAAATAGAAAGAAAAACAAATGGTTGGCTTATCTGACTGTTGGGGGGGGGGGGGAAGTGACGTGCGAGATTACGCGCGAACAGCTGATTCGACGGATGACTAATTCCGTTATGACACTCGTAAGATCAAAACACGTTGTTAATTACGATGACAAAAATAATAATTCGCCACAACACAATCGTACGTGGGGGGGGGGGGGGGGTAACGATTGTTAATGATTTTTGTTAACAAGATTTAACGTCATGTTCGAACGAAATTTGTAAAAAGTTAGGTTAAAAAATCTTGTAGTTCGAATACAGTAGAATCTCTCGAGAGTCCAAAATCGAACGGAGGTGGTGTACAAATGGGCGGGATCGATGTATTTGAACCGTTTGTATTCAAATTGGGTTTTTGAGGTACATCCCAAATTACTTCCATTTGAGAATCACTGCATTTAGCGACGCGGTATTTCGGGAAAGTCACATTGTGGACTATTGCGAATCGAGACTTCGACTATGAGAGGTTATACTGTAGCGAATCGCGCGCACGAGTTGTGTGTTTGACTCGCGAATTACGTCCGGAAAACCGGATGTGCTGAGCAATTCCGTCGTCGCCATCACAGCGACGAGATCGCACAAGGAAAAAGTGTCCGGGTTTCGTCCCGAAGCGAAATTTTTTGTTTCGTCGGCAAACGGCGACGGGGGAGGAGCAAACTCTCCCTGATACACAAACAAACGTAATTTGTGTATAAGGTTGTCAATATTATTTGTTGTTGGTTAAGTTCGACGTTAACGGAAAATCCGATTTCGTGACCCCCTCCCCCCCCCCGACTCCACTGTCCCACGAAGACGCTGCGACAACCTCGTCGAAGGTCTTATAACTTTGTAACCGACTGAAACATGGCTTACTGAAAAAAATGAAGGGTCTGCAGCAGGTAATCGTATCGCCATACGTAGGAGACGTTATCTCTGTCGCGAGGGAGGGCTTGGCCGTGCTTAACGAGCCCGGCTATGGACAAAAAGTCAAGATACAGTCAGTCATCCGCCAAGGGCGCTGCTCCTGGTGATGCTAAAAAGAATCAAGGTTCGTTGACAAAAGTTCGTCTCGATCTCCGCGACTCACAAATTATACCGCTTGTCTCGATATTCATCATATTTTTTGGGTTCTTTCCTGGGCCGTCGCGTTCAGATGTCGTCAACGGCGGCAGAGTCTTTCCGAAGACTTGGCGCAAGCGGGAGCCGCCGGGCGCCGTCGGTATCGCCGCCAAGAACGATCAACAGTCCAGAAAATCGGGTTCACAGAAAGCCAGGAGTTCTGATAAGAGACCCAAACCTAAAGGACAATATCATGGCGGTGCAAAGGAGGATACCAAGGTATCGTGCATGTTTTTGTCTCTATTATTCGTCGCTACAACAAAAATGAAATTGAAAGAATTTGTTTACAAAGACGTTTAGTTTTGTGGCAAAATGACTGACGAATTCGGATGTTGGGTTTGTCAGGTAGTGGAAGAAGAGGCCGCTGAGCTTGGCTCAGTTATGGTTCCAGGAAGCAAAAAGCAGAATTTGAATCATCTGCTGAACTTTCATTACGCGCCGCGTGATGCAACAAACGGTCCGGGCGGTTGGAACAGCGCGAGGCCTCGCGCCAACAACAACAGATGGTTGCCACCCGTTCACAGACACAAGTACAACAAGGAACAATTTTTACAAGCCAAGTGAGTCGTCGTAATCGCAAAATAGAATTAGCTGATTTTAATCAGTCGGCGAATCACATTTTTTGTATTGTTTTACGAAGCGATGGAATTTTCTTGAAAACTTTCTTTTTTTTTCGTCAGTTGCCAATTCGTGGTGAACGACGTTGGCGATTACACGGCTTATCTGGCTGATCCGGACACTCTGGTCGACTGGAAACTCATCGAACAGATCGTAAGAATCATCAATTTCGATCGATCGCCTTCTGGCAAAAAAAAAACGAAATATTCGTGAAAAAAATTATTCGTTTATTTCGAATTGAAATAATAAAAAATTTCGTTCAACAGCGAATCCACAGTTCTGAGAATCTGTCGTGTCCGATTTGTCTGTCGTCTCCGATTGCTGGAAAGATGACTCGTTGCGGTCACGTTTACTGCTGGCCGTGCATCCTTCACTATCTCGCTCTGTCGGACAAAACCTGGCGAAAATGTCCCATATGTTACGAATCCGTGAACAAAACCGATCTCAAATCCGTGATCGAAGTCACGCAATTGCCTCTGAACATCGGGGACATCGTTAAATTGCGTCTGATGCGACGCGAACGGGGTTCATTGATCGCCGTTCCCGTGATCGACATCGACGATCCAAATCCCAACAATTTTATATCCGTTTCTAACGCTGATTCACGATTGATTTATTCAAAATTGTTGCTCGCAAATTTGCGCGAAGTTAAACAAATAATCGACAACGAACGCGATCAATTGAACGTCGAACTTTTGGAAGATCCACAATCGCCGGAAAATTGTTTCATCGAACAAGCATTGGCCGAACTGTCGACGCGAGAGCAATCGTTGTCCATCGTTAAAGTCAAAACGGACGCGACGAGTCCGATTAGCGTCGATGGGACCAACGAGATTCGCAAAATCGTCGATCGAACGACGGAAAATAATTGCGAAACGGAAAAATCGTGTTTCGACGGTCCGACGTTCGTCGATACGAACGAATCTACGACGATTATCGATAACCGTGATGTCGCGCGCGCGGAAACGCGAATTTTGCCGAAATTCTTTTATTTCTATCAAGCCGACGACGGACAACATTTGTATCTTCACGCTATGAACATCAAGATGTTGGAGGTGCAGTACGGAAAATTGGAAAATTGTCCCCGTGAAATTTGGGGCCGTATATTGGAGAAAGAAGCCGGAAGTTTCACCGACGATTTGCGACGACGCATGCGTTATCTCCATCATTTGCCATTGACTTGCCAGTTCGAGATAGCGGAAATTGAGATATCGTCGACGCTGATAAGCGACGAGGTTATCGGTTATTTCGCCGAACAGATGGAAAATCGTGAGAAACGTCGACGTAGACGCGAACGCGAGGAAGGAAAACGTGAGAAAAAAATTACGGCCGAGGAAAATAAACGAATGGGGAAATTTTCGGCGCCGAAGGTTCACATAGAATCGCGCAAACACTTTCCACAGTGGCAACCCGAGACGCAATCGGCTGGGTGAGGAATGACGAACGAAATATTTCACTTTTTTTTTTGGCAAATAAAAAAATTGAAAAAAATTGAAAAAAATTATTTTAAAAAATAATAATAAGCATAATTTTGTTTTCCGTTTTCCGCAGGACGAGCGTGCCATCGCCACCGGAATCCGTGGCGGCTTCGAGCGTGGCGAGCAGCCCTTCCCGCGGCAGCTTCGTCGAGGACAATCTTCGTCACGCGGATTATTGTTGTTCGTCGGATCAACAACAGCACGGTCCGTCTTTCGCGCAGATGCTACGAACAACGGGTTCCCGATTGACCGGTAACGTCGGTTGGCCGTCGGTCGGCATCGTCGACGCGCCGATTAGCCGATCGGCCGCGTCTACGATGGCCTCGGGCGACAACGAGGAGGACGGTGGTTACGCGGCGGCTCCGTCGTACAATCAGAGCTTCAGCGATGCTCTCGCTCGAGCTTTCGATCAGACGGAATTTTTCGATAACGGTATAATCTTTGAAAAAAAAAAAAAAAATTTTTTCTCAATAAATCTTCGCATAAACATTTTCGTAGAAAATACATTTTTTGATTTTTCGAAAGTTTCTTGATTTTTTTTCAAATTTACTTGATTTTTTCTTTTTTTTTTTTCATTTTTAACGACGATTACTTTCGACGAATGTGTTTTATTATAACGATAACGTTGATTTTCAGATCGTAGCAGCGGGGCAACCAACGCTGGATCGGGACAGAAGAAAAAGAAAAAGAAGAGCAAACCGACGGTTCTATTCGCGACCAGCATGTCACGAGCGTCATAATCCCAATCGTAGTTAAAAATTCTTCAAAATGCTTATGAAAACTACGGATCACTGAAAAAAAAAACGAAAAATGCTGACCCCTTCTGTATTTGCGTTACTTAAAACCGTAGAAATTATTGAGTTGAATAGTCATAATGATGATGGGTACATCGCGTTGTGTCGTCGAGCCCGGAAAAGACGCGAATCCGCTTGAAAAAAAATATATATATATATTGTAGATTGGCTTAAATTACAATGAATTATTTTTTTTTTCCGAATGTTGAAGATGGTCCACCGGTGTCTTCTAACGATCGATTGTAATATTTTGTTGTTTTTTTTTCGTTGTAGAACTCTCGAGATGATGAATAAAAATTTATTTACCATGCAAAAAATGCTCGTCCACCGATTATTCTTTCCAATCGAATTGAACATCGTCAACCATTTCTGAACTCAATCATTGACAGACTTCCTGATTCTTTGAAATATCAAATACGAGCATGTGGAATTTTTATAATAGAGTAAAACCTCGGAATATTCCAAAACGAAGAATCCCTCTCGCGAAATATCTTTCGATCAAGTGCAGTCATTATTCGATCGAATTAATCAATCTAAGATGTATCTCAAAAACTCGAACATTTTAAAATAACAATTTACAGGGTATTCAGTTATTTTCCAAATTTTCAGTAATTTTACTTCAGACAAATGCAGATGTAATTAAAACAATTAGAGAATCATTACATATATATTTTCAATGAGCTTAAGCATTCAACTTTTCTCAAATAGACAATTTATAGGTTAGGTTCTCACGAACATCGGACAGTTCGGACCAATTACAAAAAATTATAATAATCAAAGAAGTTGTAATAATTTGTTTTCATAACCAAGCACTTACCCTTCGTTCAATTTACCTTGAATCACATTTTTTTATCGCTCTGATAAGTATCTCATGCACCTAATTCTAGACTATTGAGAGGCTCTTACTGTACGATCAATTCCACGAAAAAAAAAGTCAAATTAAAAAAAAAAGAGGAGTTTGGGGATATTAAAAATAAAATAAACGCCAAGACAAATAAATTCATCGTTCTATGATTGTTTCCTTTTTATTCGTTTCAACCGTCGTTTCATAAATCGTTTTATCGGTGAATGATGATGAATGTCTCAAAGACAGTTTCAAATGTTTGTTGTTTTTTTTCTCTCTTCTTTCAGTTTTTCTTCTCAAGGATTCAGGAGCAAGTGCGAAGGATAACGTGAGATCTTTTATCGTTGTTTTTTTTTAATTATTTCATAGAGTCAAAGGTTGGTTAAGGTGGGAGGAATAAAGGGACGTTTCGGCGAGGTTTTAAATAAATTAGTTGATTCGACGAATCGATTTAATCGACTTCCTCGATAGTGGGTCCGGATGCTCCGCCGGTTCCGGGTGCTTCGGCGCCAGGTGCTCCACCGGCTCCGGGCATACCACCGGGGAATCCTCCGGGCATGCCACCGGCTCCCTGATAAAGCTTCGTCACAATGGGATTGCAAATGCCTTCGAGTTCTTTCTGCTTGTGTTCGTACTCCTCCTTGTCGGCAAGTTGATTGGCATCGAGCCACTTGATGATGTCGTTGCACTTGTCGAGCACGACCTGTCTGTCGGAAGCGCTTATCTTGTCCTTGAATTTTTCATCCTCGACCGAGCTCTTCATGTTGAAGCAATAAGATTCCAATCCGTTCTTCGCCGAAATCGTTTCCTTCTGTTTCTCATCCTCGCTTCTGTATTGTTCGGCCTCGTTGACCATGCGTTCGATGTCCTCCTTGCTCAAACGTCCCTTGTCGTTGGTGATGGTAATTTTGTTTTCCTTGCCGGTTATCTTGTCGACCGCGGAAACGTTGAGAATGCCATTGGCGTCTATGTCGAAGGTCACCTCGATTTGGGGCACGCCACGTGGGGCCGGTGGTATTCCACTGAGTTCGAATTTTCCGAGAAGATTGTTGTCCTTGGTCATGGCACGTTCGCCCTCGTAAACCTGAATGAGCACGCCCGGTTGATTGTCGGCGTAAGTCGTGAAAGTTTGCGTCTGTTTGGTGGGAATGGTGGTGTTGCGTTTGATGAGAGCGGTCATTACTCCACCGGCGGTTTCGATACCCAACGACAGTGGTGTGACGTCGAGGAGCAAGAGATCCTGAACCTCCTCGGATTTGTCGCCGTGAAGAATGGCCGCTTGAACGGCCGCGCCGTAAGCCACAGCCTCGTCCGGATTGATGGATTTGTTGAGTTCCTTGCCGTTGAAGAAGTCCTGAAGAAGCTTTTGAATCTTCGGTATACGAGTGGAACCACCGACGAGAACGATGTCGTGAATCTGGGCCTTGTCCATTTTGGCGTCGCGAATGGATTTTTCGACGGGTTCCAAAGTGCCGCGGAACAAATCGGCGCACAATTCTTCGAAACGCGCGCGAGTTATCGACGTGTAGAAATCGATGCCCTCGAACAGCGAATCTATCTCGATGCTGGCTTGGGTGGACGACGAAAGAGTGCGCTTCGCGCGCTCGCAAGCCGTGCGCAAACGACGTAGAGCGCGTTTGTTGGATGCCAATTCTTTTTTGTATTTGCGTTTGAATTCTTGAACGAAATGATTGACCATGCGATTGTCGAAATCTTCGCCTCCGAGATGGGTGTCGCCGGCTGTGGATTTAACCTCGAATATGCCGTCTTCGATGGTGAGAATGGAAACGTCGAAGGTGCCGCCGCCAAGATCGAAGATGAGAACGTTGCGCTCGCCTGTGGCTTTCTTGTCCAGGCCGTAAGCTATCGCGGCGGCTGTGGGCTCGTTTATTATGCGAAGCACGTTCATGCCCGAAATGGCGCCGGCGTCCTTGGTTGCCTGACGCTGCGAGTCGTTGAAGTAAGCCGGCACAGTGATCACGGCGTTGGTGACGTTCTGGCCGAGATAAGCCTCGGCAGTTTCCTTCATCTTCACCAGGACCATTGAGCTCACCTCCTCCGGAAAGAATGTTTTTGATTCTCCTTTGTACTGTACTTCGATCTTTGGCTTGCCACCGTCGCTCACAACGTTGAACGGCCAGTGCTTCATGTCGGCCTGGACCGTGGCGTCTTCGAAACGCCTGCCTATCAGTCTTTTGGCATCTATGAAGGAAAAAAAATATATATATAAAATAATGAATCCATGGAAGTGTCAGATTGGAAAAAAAAAAAAAAAGCTGTCTCAAAAGCTTTAGGATGATTAACTTTGTAACGGTTTCAGGCAAACTTGTGAAATACCATAAACGGAGATCTCTCTAGAAGCATGAGTCATACTCGTAAAAAAAATGCAAATTATTCGCAAGATTGTATAGGTTATGCTCGCCCTAGTTTCATAAACTTTGGAAAGAAGACTAGCGTCGGATTATCATTATTATTATTATTATTATTATTATTTTGAAAATCGGGCATTGAATTGATTTTTTTTATTTTCGAATTATTTAAAATAAAATATTTTGATCGATCGTCGAAGAAAAAATGCCATGAATAAAAATGAATAGAATGATAATTCACAAGGTCAATGACAAACGTTGAAACGTTGAAAGTAAAAAAAAAAAAAACGTGGTGACCGCGCGACGAAAAAAAAAATGGTGGACTTACCAAAGATGGTGTTGTTGGGGTTCATGGCGACCTGGTTCTTGGCAGCATCGCCGATGAGACGTTCGGTGTCGGTGAACGCGACATAGCTGGGCGTGGTGCGATTGCCCTGATCGTTGGCGATTATTTCGACCTTTCCGTGTTGGAAAACTCCGACGCAAGAGTACGTAGTTCCAAGATCGATACCGACTGCGGGTGCTTTCGCCATTTTGTCAATCTTCTGGAATAATTCGAAGAAAATATTTTTTTAAAAAAATTCTCGAACGAAGCAGCGTTATGATCTTCGATTTGCAAAATCAAACTGATCCGACGACAGTTATTTGTTTCGTAAATCTCGAATGGCAACGAGACAACAATTTGAAAGAACTTGGAAAAAAAAAAAAAATAAAATGCCGTACCTTTTGTAGTTTGTAAGTTTGGAGTGGTTAGTTAAAAGATTGGACTCAGAGAGATGTTCTCAGTACAACGATTCGCAACGTGAGTGAGTAACTCGCGCAGCTCCGCCCGTATATATAATTTCGCGAAAAGGACGCTTCTGGAAAGTTCTTTCCCGCGGTACGGCGCGTGCGCGCCAATCGCAACGTCGCTGGGACTCGCGCGACTCGACCATTGGTCGGGAACGTCGCCACTACGCTAGTCAGCCTCGCGACCTTTCTTCATCGTTACAAAAACCTATTTTTCACATTTCTCATCTCAACACACGTCAACGATGCGATAAAACATCGAAACGAATTTATCGAACGTAAACGATCGCCTGAAATTTTTGATTTTGGGTTTGAAGCTTCGCGGCTGCGAATCGAAGATCGTGAAACGAACGTGAATCATTTCCGTCGTTTCGGCGTTCCGTGCCGGAAGTGACTATCGCCGAAGCATGGAGAAAAGTCTAGCGTAATTCTAGAATCGTCGCGCACACTCGGGAGCACATGGCCGTTCGAGAAAAGACGGTTCACACGTTTTTGTATCTATGTATATGTGTCGAACGAAATTCGTATCGATGACGATGCGAAAAAATATTTTCATCGAAATATCGTGTGACGCGCACGATCGTGCGTCATTTTCACGATTATATATGTAATTCATCGTCTAATTAACAGACTCAATCGATCTGTTCGATTTTTTAAAAAATATCTAAGCCATTGTCAGATTTTCGTTGACAATTGTATCCTATTACAATCATTCCATAATTTTTATGTATTTTTATGTAAAATACGAATGGTCGCATGATGAAATAATCAATGTCCTACGAAATATTGTAATATCGCGGATGCGAATTAAAACCGCGGATATAAATAATTTCGTTCTGCCGCGTGGGTGTCGCCCTCACGTGTGACTCACGGTTAATACGATACGTGTATGTGCAAATATTGTTATTGACCAGGCAAAGAGAAATACAAAAAAAAAAAAAACGGGAAAAAAAAGAAAACGGTCGATCAATTGGCACGGGTAAGGTCATCACGTGATTTTGCCGCAGAATCGGCCGATCGATGTGTCGCACCGAAAAGTTTGTCGCGGGCAATGATTTTTCAGACAACGAAATCCAATTTTGGAATTACGCGAGAATTATTTTGTCGCTTTGAGGTCGACGGGCTTCGGGAAGGACGTTTTGAAACGATGTGGGGGGTAGGGGGGGGGAGGTGTTTTTTTTTCAGCCAGGTGTTTATGCCGGCCGCGAAGACAGCTGCGAGGGTCGTTGAATGATTCAGACGCAAGGACCTCATTGTCGTATTGTGACCTTCGCGTCTGACGAAATATAAAAATATAACTCGTGCGAGTCCATCCTTGTACCGGGCCCTGTTTATTTGCGGTTTGAAATAAAATTTCACTGGAAATAATCTTTGTAGAAAAGTTTGGTTATGTGTGATGAACATTTAACCAGAATATAAAAAATTATTTTTTTTCAAGCCCGGTTTGGCTCGGTCGACTATTACAAAAAAAAATTATAAGTCTAGGGCCGTAAGACCCGGTGGGCATTGCTCCTGTTTTCCCCCACGAGGCCCCGCCCCCTCGCCTGGGAGGGGGGGAAACGGCTGGCCATTCAAATTTTTTGTTTGGTGAAACAATGCTCAACTTGTGTTCATAGTTCGCGATGTCATCTCGTGTGACAGCGACACTTGCGACTCTGCTGAAACGACGAAATTTACAGTAGCTGTACACTTGGAGCAAATTGATATTTCCGGTGACAGTAAATTAAATTTGACAACGTTGTTCACCCGTACCGCAAAATATAGCGCATAGCGAGGTGCTCCAGTCAGATCGGGTGGGACCTATTTCGTCTTTATTCACCGAATACCTATTCGCAGTGACGCCACAAATCACTGCGAATGGTATTTTGGATGGCATCCAATGAGTGGGCCGAACGGGAGAAGAGTGTCGAATTTCGAATCTGATTATTTCGCGTATGCTGGCGTATGCAGCATAATTACCGATGAGCAGGAAAACGGTGATTATGTTGATAATCTGATTTTCTTGACCCTCTTACGTCCCGATCGTCGACGCGCCATCTCCGCGACGGATTGTCGAACCGTACCCACGTTTCTTATTGATCAAGTATATACAGTTATACTACAGTAAAAAAAAAGTCTCAATACTCCAAAATGGGGCGCTTCTCGCGGAATATCGTGTGATCAAATTCAGTGATCTTCAAACCGTTGTAATTTAAGATCTATCACAAAAACGCGCGCATTTTAAAATCCCAATTCAGCAATAGTTCTGCCTGTTTTGTGAGAATAAAAAAACGTGGGCACGGTTCGACCGGCCTCCGCCTAGATGGCGCGATGACGAGCAAGCAGAAGACGAGTCACGTTTCTGCCATCGATGCATCTATTGCGTTCGCGTTTTTCGTTGTTGTTTTGTTTTTTTTTTCCTTTCTATGTTTCATGCGACCAACGAATCGCATCAACGTGCACACACACCACGCGCACGAATCACAAATGGCGTCGTGCGTGGTCGACTCGAATTTGTCGAAAAAATTGCTTACGTTACCGCATATTATTGTAAAACTCGTAACCCCGTTACAGAAGTCCCGGTAACGTTACGGGGGGCGTCGGGGAATGAAACGTTTCATAAATCTATGCGACAATTCGAACGTCGCAACCGTACAGTCAACGCGGCCTGGATCGACTAGCTGATTCTAACCTCCAAAACGATTAACAGGGGAAAAAAAAAAACAAATTCCGGGTTATGATAAACGAGTTGAGATTCGTCGCTATCGAATTCTTCACTTCTTCGATAATCGTATAAACAATAATTTTTCGCGACATGCGATCGTCTCGATGGTTTACACACAGCATCGCAGCAGGCTGCGCACTGCTCATTTTAGCTGCGCTACCATCGGTTTGCAGTTTGGAAGTAATTTACGCTGTTAACGCAGGTGGCGAAGCTTACACCGACAGTTACGGCGTGCGCTACCACAAGGATCCTCTGATGAACAAGGTCGGCACCAGTTCGGACTATGGCAAACAATTGCTCATCGGCAGAGTCAACGGCGGCGATCAGATTTTGTATCAGACCGAGCGCTATCATCACAGTACCTTCGGTTACGATATTCCTATCAACGACGACGGACAATACGTCATGATACTCAAGTTTTGCGAAGTATACTTCAATTCTCCCAACATGAAGGTAAATCGTTGGCTTCCGACGAACCTAACCAATGTACCGTGCTATATATATTTTTTTCCATTCTCCAAGACTATATTTTCTTTTTCTTCTCCAATTGTTAAACGCTCAGGTTTTCGACGTTGTTCTTAACGGCGATCACACAGTCGTAACCGATCTGGATATCTTTGAGAGAGTGGGTCGCGGCATTGCCCACGACGAGTACATACCATTCAAAGTGCAGAACGGCAAGCTCATATACAACGACGAGGAGTCCGATATTCTGGGGGGAAAGATAAGGGTCGAGTTTATCAAGGTAAACAGGCCGTTTGATAAAATATTTTGATTATTCGACGGACTCAGGTGTCGATCGACGATCTCTCGTCGTTGAGATATTATCTGCGAGATTGGTGTATCAGCGGCGAATTAAGAATTTGGAAAAAAAAATATATTTTTGCAATCGTATGAATTTCAGGGTTATCGGGACAATCCAAAGGTCAATGCGATTGCCGTTGTCAGGGGAACGGTCGAAGGTACATTATTTCGTTCGATATAATCACACAGAATCGCAATCGTGTCGATTTCCAAAAATTCGTCTGTCAACCAAAGAAAAAAAAAAAAAAAAAGGTGGTTCATCGAATAACGAGTGCGATTGTGTTTCAGATGTGCCCCAGCTGGGTCCGATACCCCAGGAGCCCGAGGAGTATCAGGGAATGCAGGAGGACGAGGAGGAGGCGACCGTGCGAACCCGACACACGAGCGGACCCCGAACTCAGGATCCCTACTCGATCGAGGACTCGTCCATCATGCTCCCGGTATTCGTGGCTATCGGAGCTTTTATCCCACTTTTATTTTGTCTCTGCAAGCTATAGGGGTAGCTCCAGACGAGTAATTGACTCGACAAACTGAAAAAAAAATAAAATAACACGTACTTAAGCACACACACGAGGGCTAAACGACGTCTACTGTACATTAACGAATTGAAACTAACATAGAGAAGAACGTCTATAAAGAAAAATTAAAAAAAAAAATAAAATAAACCTAAAAGAGAGAATTAGAAACGCGATTGTATTTATTTGATTGATAATATGACGCCTAGAACGTAATAGATTCGTTTATTATTTATTTTATAAAGCTATAAGAGAGATTATCATAGCTGAACCGCATAGAATGTGCGTTTGCATAACTTATCAAAGTGTGAGATCGGTTCATTTCAACGAGGAAAAAAAAAAAAGAATTAACTGATTAATCGATTTATTCCGACGTAGATAAAAATTGAAAATGAATAAAAATTGTATCTGAAATCCGACTGAGATTGTTTTATCGAAGAGAGTTTAGGGAAATTCCCTATGAATAAAAAACTAGAAAAATCGTTGTTACCGCAAATACCATCGATATATTTATTACCTTTCATTCGTTCGTCTCGACAAAAATTTACCCGTGTCATCAATTTTTTTTTTTTTTTTCATAAAATCTATTTATACGTTCGATTTACGATGACGTTTCGCAATCGTCGATGTTATCCGCGCCTCCGAACCGCACGATCGTTATTGGTCTTACAAAAAAAATCTTATATTTTATTTGTCGGGATTCTTTTTTTGTTTTTATTGATAACGAAGTTGGTACAAACTTCAAGTATGTGTATTATCGCAATCAGTGAGAATGTAAGGTAGCTATGGATTATTTTGAGAACAAAGTGTAACGCGGGGACACGAATGATTTTTTTTTCATAGTCCAGATGCACAGATCCTCGAGATGATAATTCGTCCGGAGTGAAGGGGAGGGAGTGAGTGAGAGAGAGAGAGAGACACGTAATGCACTTATCGAACACGCCACCCTCAAGTCGAGTATCATTAATGCTCTATAGAAGAAGGCCCGGTCGTGTAATTCAATCGTCGTTACCCGGCTAGACTCCTACACGCAACGAGACACACTCTGTATATTATTGATGGGAACATAAGCTCATTCATGCCGGTTCTCACTCATACGAATCGTGCATAAAACCCGTCTATCGGTCACGTGAGGTCGAGACTACATCGTGTGCGTGAAGGGAGGAGGAGGAGGTCGGGAGGGGGGTGGTCTTTGATGTGAACATTGACTCGTCTTTCCTCCTCTCATTTCCTCCCTCTCTGTCTCTTTCGATCTGTCCTTTTCGCTCTGTCTGTCTCTCTCTCTCTCTCTCTCTCTCTCTGCCATTTTCTCTTTCTCTCTGTCTCTCTCGATCGTGGCAATTAGTAGTCAATTCAAGGCTCTGGCAATGCTCGTGAACTTTTCAGACCCTTATAGCCGGCTCGTCTCTCTCTCACTCTCTATCTCTCTTTCTTTCTCTTTCTCCCGACAAAATTAGCGAGAGAGACAGCGAGAAAGCGAAAAGGGGTAGAAAGAACTGTCGCAATACTACAACGAGGGTAAATGTTGTTTTTTTTTTCTTCTTCGATCCAAAGCTTCGGTCTGATGATATTTCATTCCTCAAGTTCGCAGTGCGAGATCGAAAATATTCAATTCGCACACACACACACACACACACACGTTTCACCGATCCACAATGACGTTGGCTCGGACGATGCATCGCTCGCCACGAATCGTTTCCATATACGTTTTCTCAACCAATTAAACTTAAGCCGATTAACGACGAACGTTTATTTATTTTTTTTTTTTTCAACTTTTTATCCCCCGTCTCGAGACGGTCCACGGAGTTTCGGATTGTTCGGCATTTTGAAATATAGTTCGACCGATTCGACAAATCCCATGGCTTGTTTGTTTTAATTTTTTTTTCCATTGCGGTGAAGAATTAATCTATATATAGACTTTATGTGCATATATTTATAGAATATATATCTTATATAGACAAAATTTCTATAGCCGATATACTGGCGGATCCCCGGGCATCTCGTTCCCGAAGTAGATGCCGGGCGAGGAGCAGACGAAGAAGAACGAGAGTCTCCGGTGTTCTCTCTCTCTCTCTCTCTCTCTCTCTCTCTCGTCGAAAGGGTCAAAGCCCATAATGGAAATACAGAGATGAGACAGAAAAGGGTGACGGGGAATAATAAAATGAATTCGTGCGATTCTACGCGGTCGCCACTTGTTGCGGGGGACTCGCCCCCCCCCCTCCCCTCGCCTCATCCCCCGCCGTCGCCAGTATCTCCCTCTCCGTCTCGCGGCATCCTGAAACGCGAATATTGGCGCGTTTACGATGTTCGGCGAGATGAGTGCGACAGAGCGCGACAGAGGATGGTGCGGGTGGTCGACGTTCGTCGGAGCCTGTGTGACGATGATGATGAATGCGTCAGACGAATGAACGGGAGATTGACCGGCGAACCGAAATGCCGGGGGGGGGGGCGGTGAGAGGAGGGGGGAGGGAAGGTGGCGGACAATAAATTCGTCCAAGAGAAGAAGAACTCATGCCTTCTCACTCCACCGCGATAGCTCAAAGCGATGGGGAAGACATTGGCGAGTGCGAGAGAGACAGCGCCATCGGCGCTCGCTGCGGAGCGAGAGGGAAGGAGATGCAGTCCCATCCTCTTAATCTAAGGATCAGCGAGAGACGCGGCGACGACGACGACGACGACGATCGCTCTTCGGCCTCCGGATAACGGGGTTGCATAATTCGGAGGGGTTGGAGGGAGGGTACACGACCGCGGGGGATTATAAAAGCCGGCTGCGAGCTCTCATCGAAGCTTATTTCCTTTCGACCTGTCTGACCGTACGCTTGTATATATTTATATATATATATATATATATATACATATATATATTCGATTGTTCTATATCGTCGCTTCGTGGTTTTTGGCGAAATAAAATAATTTATTCGAAAATGGTGAAAATTGTGGGAAAGTACGAGCACGTGAGCAGCGAGGGTCTCGAGGAGTATCTGACCGCCGTAGGTGGCGCTCCGAACGTCGAAGCCGCGAAAGTTTGGGCCCAGAGCAAACCCATTCTCGAAATTGCGGAAAAGGGTGACGAGTACGTGATAACCGTGACGAACAATGGTAAAGTAAGCTCGTCGACCTTCAAACTTGGAACTCCGTACGATGAGACGATGCCCTACGGTGTTGTTCTCAAGGTATGTATCTACCATTTCTTTTTATTATCATTATTGTTAATCTTGTGATTTTTTTATTTATTTTTATGTTTAATTAATGTTGAATAATGCATTTTTTTATCGGCATATTCGAACGTGAAGTAAATTGTAAAAATAAAATATCGATGGAATTTCATGTGTGTGTGTGTGTGTGTGTGTGATAATTTCGTTAATTCGTGATGGTCGCGTGAGATAATCCAGCATCCGGTTTGACCGTCGATCTCTGTCGCGGGCTCGTGACCTACACCAAGCCAACGTTATTCCATTCCGACAATGGTCAATTGTTTAATGCGATTATTATTTAATTCAAAGTCTCTTTTTGGTTCGACCGGTGGGAAAAAATGTTGGTGGAACGGATTTGGATGTTGGAATGATGATTCTTCATCTTGGAATAATTTTTTTTTCTCAATAAAAAAATGTTGTATCAATATTGTTCGAAATTTGACCCTTCCAAAAAATGATTAAATGCATTATCAATGCAAAATGCGTTTATAGATAGAAAAAGTCAAATATATATATATATATATATATATATATATATATGTTTTTTTTTTTTCATCGATAAATGCAATTAATCATTTTTTGGAATGACCGAATATCGAACAATATTGATATATTTTTTTATATATAAAAGAATTAATTTTAAGATGAAGAATCATTCCAACATTTAAATCCGTTATATATGCATATATATATATATTTGTTTGCGAAATAAAAGAAAAAATGAATTGATAATAATTGCTGATAATCAATTTCCAAAAACTTTATCGATTGGTACATTGATTGATCGTTTAAAATAATTAATACCATTATTGCAGAGCGTGACGACCCGAGCCGGTGACACATTCACGATCGAGACTGAGCTTCCGGACGGTAACAAATCCGTCCGAGCCTACGAGTTCACCGACGCCGGAATCAATCTGGTGAGTTTGATTAATAATAATAATAATAATAACGATGATAATCGTAATAATAATTTTTTGAAATAATTTTTTTTTTTCCCAAATAATTCCACTCTTATCAATGAAACTCACTCGTTTATCGACGTAGCAACGAAATATCGATATATCGAGACGTTACTCCCCCTTCCCCGTCTGTTTTCGCGATTATCCGTTATCAACGAATTATCCGAAGGTTTAATTTTAGCACCGGACAAGGTGATCCGACGAAGCTCTGTCGCAAACAAATCTTATATATTTATATATATATATATATGTATATATTTCTTTTTATCATTTTCAGCACTTGTCCGACAAGAAGATTGGCGTCAAGGCTGTTCGCGTCTACAAGAGATTGTAAAAAAAAAAAAAAAAACCGATTTTTCATCGGTCAAAATTACAACGCTCGTCCTTTCTTCTACTTTTTTTTTCAAAATCTAAATTAATGAAACAATGTCGAAGGAATAAAGAAAAATAAAAAAAAATGATCGAGAGACTTTTTTACGTTATTGAATGAAAAAAATTGTCCCCATAACGAAATCCTATCCGAATTGATCCGAATGATCGTATTTCGATGCAGATACATTTTTCATCGTTTGACGATGACATCGTATAGACTTCGTTTCTCACTCAAAAATTCATCGATTGAATCATAATGATTGAAATTTTATTTAATCATAAGGTATCACATTAAATCATATAAGTGCTGTACATAAGATGGTAGATACGAATAGTTATCAATAAACATAATAGTAATAGTAATTGTTGGTGACGTGATCGCTGTTGTTGTTGTTGTTGGTCGTTGTTTTTTTTTTTTCATCGTGTTTGTTTTACTCAATTTGTTTCGTGGATTTGGTCTTTTTCTCTTCTCGTAAAATACTCGTCGACTCGTCGATGTTTAGGAACAACAACGAAAAAAAAAAGAGAAAAAATAATAATAATAAGAAGACGAACAATAATAAATTAGGCTTCGAGTTTTGTTTAATTTTTTACTCGTTGAAGTTACAAAGTATCTCGTCCTCTCGTGTGTGTGTGTGTGTGTTTGTGAGTGTCTGTTTCTGTGTGTGTGTGTGTGTGGTGTGTTCGTTTGTGTGACTTTTCAATAATCGTTAATGCACATATAAAATTAAAAAATATGTTTAAAAAAAAAACAGTAAAAAAAAAACATCGAACTTTTTCACTTCTGTAACTTTTGTTTCGTTGTCGCAATCAGTTTTTTTTTCTCGCAAGCGGTAAAAAAAAAAAAAAAAAAAAAGAAGAAGTTTATCACGTCTGTCGGACGAGGCGAATGGTGTGCGACGATTACCGGACGTCCGGTCGAAATTGTCGATCCCAACGACGAATCAAGTCCCATCCGTGACTGGATTGCGTGGCGCACGCGCGCATGCGCAGCATCGATCAACCCTCGCGTTTCTCGCCGATTTCGTTACAATTATAATTCGGAACTTGATCGAACAAAGATAATTCATGATTACTCCGGGGGAAAAAAAAAACGTGTAAAACAGGTTTGTTTTTTTTTTTTTCAAAAGCAACGAAAAACGAAAAGAGAAAAAAAAACGAAAAATTTAATGACGAAAGAAAGAACAAATAATAACGTCGGATTATTTACACAACGAAAATATTTTAAAAAAAAATGAAAGAAAGAAACAAATATTATTTGTTCTCTCGTCAAAAGCTCTCTTTGATATTGCTTACGCGCGAATTTTCAAAAAAAAAAAAAAAAAGAAAATTCTCCAATATAATAATAATAATAATAATAACGATAATTCTGCAGCACACCGAAAAGCCCATCGGAAAGAAGCTTAATGCAAATTCTTTCGTACTTGTAGAACGTTTATAATCGCGCTTCTCATCTAAATACGATTCTATTCGAGATATTTCATATATTATTTTTATAATTATACCGATAATATATATCAAGTCAGGAAAATAAAAATTGAAAGTAGAAAAACAAAAAAAACAATAAAAGAAAACTATAATAATAAGAGGAAGCCAAAAGAGTAACTCATGATTGTTAAATCTTAATTTATCCCGTGGGACGCGTAGGAGACGTAGGGGGGGGGGGGTCCTCGCGAGTGCAAAATTCGTTCGTGCGTATCGCGTTGCGAACGAATCCAATTTTTTTTTTCACTCGTACACAAGTGGCGAGGGGCGGGGGAGGGAAATGGGGGGCACAGTAGAGGACAGGGAAATTTTCATTTTTTTTTTCCTATCGGTGCAACGTACAATATTGTAAAAAGCTATGAATTTCGATTATTTCTTTTCTCCCTCACTCTCTCTCTCTCTCTCTCTCTTTCCTTTCTCTCTCTCTCTCTCTCACGGTTTTTTCGTTTGCTCATTCATTTAGTTTGTTCGTCATTATTTTTCTCGTTCTCGTATTTGATCTTCATTCCACGAAAAAAAAAATTAAAAAAATCCGTTTCAATCCGCCGCGGCGACGAGTTGATTGTCATTCGACGGTTCAACGGGCGAAACATCTTTTTTCGGCAAATCCTCATTGTCATCATTGTTGCTGGTCGTCGAAGTGACAATTTTCGATTCCTGTGCAGCCGTGCAAACCCCATTTTCCACCACGACTTTGGTCTTGTTGGTTGCCACGGTTTTCGTGATTTTTCCATTGGCGATGGTTGGAACGTTTGCGGTCGACGTGACGACGGTTTTACCGGGGGGTCGTGTTATCGGTGCGGGTTTTCTTATGGGCGGTGGTACAGTTTGAGTTGCCGGGGTCGTTGAAGTTGTGGTTTTCGAAGCGGCTGATCGTCTCATCGTGGTCGTCGTTGACGACGACGACGACGAAGTCACCGAAGTTCGACTGGTTTTGCTCGCAGTCGTGGTTGTGCTGGTGCGCGACGACGATATCTGTTTGTTGGCCGTTTCTTTGATCTGTTTGTCGGTTATCGGTGACTTTGGATTGGACATTAGTCTGGACTTTGCGGCTAGATTGGCGGTCGCGGTGCCGGTCGTCGAAGGAGCGGTTTTCGGTCGCTGAGTCGTTGTGCCAACGTTGCCCGTTGTGGTTTTAGACGAGGCGAGTTTGGTCGCGGTTGACGTGACCGCGGCCGATGTGGCTCGAGCTCTGGCGGTCGTCGAGGTCGTCGTCGATGACGACGAAGCCACTCGCGTCGTCGACGACTTAATCGGAGGCTTCGTGCTCGCCGTGGTCGTCGATTTTGCGGCTGTGATTTTGTTCGATGATGATTTTGTCGCGTCGCCGTTCGTCGTTGGTTTTTTGTCCGCGTTCACGATCGAACTCTTCGACACGGACGAAGCCACGGGTTTCGTTCGTGGCGGTAATGTGCTCAAACGTCCGGCTGTCTTTGGCGCCGTAGACGATGTTGTGCTCTTTATTGCGCCGGTCGATGTTTTCGTAACCGTCGATGATGATTTACCGGTTTCCAATTTTGACGGACGCGAAGCCGCGATCGTTGTCGATGCCGTTTTTTTCGCAACTGTGGCGGACGTAGCGCGAGATGCCAGTGTGGGTTTCGTCGGTGATGTCGGTGTGGATTTGTTCGTCGTGGATTTCGTTTGTGCGACGGTTTTCGTTGTGATTTTCGTGGACGATGGTTTTGACGATTTTGCCGGGGCTTTTGTCGATGCTGCGGTCACGGTAGCCACTGTGGATGCTGTTGCTGCCACTGCTACTGCTGCTGCTGCAACCCCCATTGACACGTTTTCCTTTTCCAAATTTTCCGGCTCTGCTTCCGTCGGAATTTCCACCTTTTTATCGTCTTCCGACGGCTCTTTCGTCGTTTCCACGCTGACCGGTGGCTCGACGATCGTTTCCACGGGTTCGGAAATTTTCATGGGTTCCGCAACAACTTTGTTGTCGTTTACGCTAACGTCCAACAAATTTTCCGACGTTATTCCGTTTGTGAAATTTTGATTATCGACCGCGGGATTCAATTGTTCCTCGAGACCGGTGAATTCTTGAAGCGATTCCGATAGTTTGAGGGTCGATGTGATTTCCGTTGATTCGACGGGATTATAATCGTCGTTGTGATCGTCGTCGTCGTCGTGATTATCGACGGACGGTTCGATCTTCGCGATTTCGGGTTCCACGGTTTCCACATTTATTTCGGAATCTTGAATTTTCGATTGTTCGTTTTGACAATGACCGCCGAACGACAATTCGGAACCAAAATCCGGGGTTTGGAAGGGATTGTTTTTCTGTTGTTCGGATTGCACGAGGGGCGAGATAATGTCGATCGGACTGTCCGCGGCTTTTGGAACTTCGTAATCCGGAATGTCCTCGTAACTGCCGTTATCACGAGAATTTCGCGTGTTGTCGGTGTGAAGATTCAACGGATTCAGAAGAATTGGAAGTTCGGTCGTGGAATTAATTTTTTCATCCTTATCGTCGTTAGTTCGCAATTGATCGAAAGATTCGGTTATTTCATCGACGATCGCATCGGATTTCGTAGTTTCGATCGGCGAATGATTATCGTTCGCGGTAAAACCAACGAAATCGTCTCGCGGCACCGGCGACGACAAAAAATCCTCGACGTCTTGACTCTTCGCGGATTCAACATCGTTGTTCACGATTTTTTCATTGCATTTTTCAAATTCACAATCCTGCGATCCTCTGTCCTCCAAATCCATGGCCAAAAGTTTGGACGTGACGTTTTTATCGTCAACGAGCGGTTGTTGCGAGCTCGTGACATCGTTCGCGACTTCGGTAATCGGTATTTCGATCTCTTTGGCAACTCTCTCGGCCTCCATGACCGTGGTCACCGGACTGTCCGTTCTGTGTTCGGTGGCAACGTTGCCAAAGTACATCTCGCTCATCGGTGAACTCGGTGACAATACCGGTGACGATGCATCCATGATATTCGACGTTTCGCGATTGGAAAACGGATCGAAATTCGTATCATCGACGTTCGACGATTCGACATTATCATCGATCGTAGTTTTCGTGTTTTCCAGATTCATTTTTTTCTCATCCTCGGCAACGACGTTGGAATCTTCGTTGTTGTCGTCCGTCATGAAATCATCGTCCGGAAGATCGTGCACGGCATTGAGATCAACGGGATTGCCGAGATTCATGAAATCACCGGGACCGAATGATTTCGTCATGGGATCAACGTTCGAATCGTCCATACCGCCGTACGTGTTTGTCCACGAACCCTCCAAATTCGACATCTCGGTTTTTGGAAATTCGTTTATCGTGAGAAAACTCGTGTCGTCGCCGAATTCCGCTCGGGTCGACGATACTTCGGACTCGTCGAGATTCGTGATCGCCGTTGCAACCGGCATTTGCGGACCCTCATCGTCCTCCAAATCACCGAACAAATCGCCATTTTTGCATGGCGATTTTTCATCGATCTCGCACGGACGATTGCGCACTTCGGTCTCGAATTCGCGACGACTCGGCACCGCTATGTCGTCCATTGTGGGTGTTTGTTTGAGGGGCGAACCGGCGATCGGCGCGTCCGCCAAATCCATTCTCGTTGATATTATCGGTGTGGGTGAGACCGGTACGAATTCCGCTGCGTTCGGATTCAACTGAAAATCCATGTCTTCCTCGTCTTCCCTCGTTGAATCCGGTTTTGACGAAATTTTCGACGATAACTCCGGACTTTTGTCCTGATCGAATTTTTCCGTTTCCTTGTCGTCCGTTTTTTCGTCCGCGGTTGGAATATCGATGGGCTCGAAATTTCTTTCGGCGCTTATCTGTGAAATTTAAGACAATAGATAAAGACGTCGTTGGATCACGATGATTGGAAGTGATGATTTATTTTTCAAAAATGGTTTGGTCTTTTTTTTTTTTTTTACAAGGTTTGTAATTACAATATTTTTTTTGAAAAATCCTGAAAATGCTGGAAAAACAGAAAACTCTCGGGCCCCTCGACGATCTTCGGACCTCAAAACTCACCTCGTTGTCAATAAGCGCGTTCGAACGTATTTCCCTCTCGCTGTCGGGTTCGCTGCTCGAATCGCTGTCGTTCTTCTCGTCGTCGTCGTCGTCGTTGTTGTCGTTCACCTCGTCTTCCTCGTCGTCCTCGTCGGCGAGCAAACGTAAATTTTCGGTCGGCGATGAAGCACCAGCCCCAATCTCATCAACACCCTCGACCTTATCGAGTTTGGGTTCCTGAATTATGGCCGCTGATGCCGACGCAGCTTCCTTCTCCTTGTTCGGATCGATTCTATAGTAATTCCACTCGTCCTCGGAATCCTCGCTGTCTCCTACATTATCCGTCTCGGGAATCAGTGCTTGCTGATTCGTTTCTGCAATTCGGACATGAAGAAAAAAATTGAAATAAATAAATATTTCATTCATATGTTTATTTTTTTTTCATCAACTTTTTTTGAAAATTTAATTTTGAGGAAAGGGGGAAAAAAAGGAACGCGCTTGCGGTCTTGCACTCGCCGTCGAGGATGCGTTGCAACGATCGAGTGCTTCAAGGAATAGAGAGAGAGAGAGAGAGAGAGAGAGAAAAAGGGAGAGAGGGAGAGAGGGAGAGAGATAAGGTATTCCCCACCATGGTCGACACGACCGCCCCCGAATCTCGATTCCCAGGCTACCGCCCACCTGTCCTCCGTGTAGCAACAGACACTCGACCGAACCGAGCACACCCGATGTACCCTCGGAGTCGCGGGTTTCGCGCATTGCTCCCTCCCCACCCTCCGTCGTCGTCGCTCCCATTCAACCATTCCCCTACAGTCTGTACTCCATTCCATCTTTTTTCATCCATACAGCAAAACCGTTTCTTTTATATATCTACATATATACTTTTATATTTATTTGTGTTTTTAATTATTCATGTATTTTTATAATCATTACTTTTTAATTACTTCGATTAGAGAAATTCTGCATTTCATAACAAGACGATTCTCGAGAGGCGTCACATTTTGTATCATCGCGAGTTAGATTATGGTGAGGTTTTGCTTTATGTTATTCGGGTTCGTGATGCAAATGAATAAAATCGCCATTGAGATCATTAAGCAGGTTGACAAACGGGCGTATAGCGTGGCAAACTTCGACAGTCCTCGTTGCAACGAGCGTGGGCAAAGCTGTCGGAGACTCTCGGAGTATCGAGAGGAATATTAAATTATGAAGAATATATATATATAAACATCATATTAATAATAATAATAATATTGGAGCTCTCGGGCCCACGTTTGGACTTTCTCGATGCATTTATCACACGTTCGGCGTCTCCACGGCGGGTAAACGTTTCGCATATTAACGCACATGGACGTCTTGCCAAAGTGCTAAAGTTGTCACAGTGATAAATAATAAAATAAAAATATAAAAGATTTTTAGACGATGATTTTTTTTATTTTTTTATTTTTTTTATAGTTTCCGACTCGATTGGACATGTGCGCCAGGATTTTCCAAGGTTCGTCGATTGCCCAGCCAAGCTAGAGAGCCAATCACGAGCGTTTATTCCTCGTGTCTCGGGATGACATTGCATGATGTGCTCGTATTTTTTTTTTTTTTTCATTTTTTTTTCTTCCGTTTTTTCTTTCGCATGTACTCTCGGTCGTACAACGTCGATGCGGCACGAAACACGTTTATTGCCCGTCGAGCTCGAATAAATGGTTCGCCGCTACCGTTTATCGCCGCTTCATCATTATTATCGTCGTAATTAAAAATATGAAATTAAAAAAAAAAATGAAAATTGATGAACGTTCCGGGTCTCGATGAAATTCACAAGACTTTCGTCATAATTTAACGGGGAACTTCGAGCAAGGCGTTTCTATTGAATTTTAGGCGCGGTAGCTTCGGAAATAAGAGTGGGGGGGGCGGGGGATGCTCCATTTTCACATATTTTTCAGAATATCCATTTAAACGCGCTATTCATTCAAAATAATCATATTGTTATTTATTTGAAATTAGTAAGAAAAAAGTATTTCTGTATTCCACATAAGATGATACAAGCCCTTTCAAACGATATCTCACACGATACATGAAATTCAAAACGCAAAAGTTTCCGAATTTCGCCCTCACTTCAATTCCAATATAAATATTTTTAATCCTCAGTATGGAAACCTTTCATTTTTCGGCAACTTTATATTGGAAACGTGGGTCACGACGTTTTTCAAACTGTCAAAGTACTGCAAAAAAAAAAAAAAAGGAAAAAAAATCTGAAAAAAAATTCACGATGGTTCATCAAGACTCGAATTTGTTGTCGTTTAATTAGCGTTGAGTGTGTGTGTGTGTGTGTGATACGCGCGAGTCTACTGTCACGCACGTGTGCCATTACTGTAACATACTACAAATGTCTGTCCATCGTGTTTCGTCGCGCGGGGCGGACAATGGTGGCCGCCCTTCGTGTGCCCCCGTGGTTGAGCCGAACCGAGAGTCGTGAGACGATGCACGAAAAGTTGTCCATGTGTGTGTGCGCGCATGCGTGTGTGTGAGAGAGAGAGAGAGACGAGAGAAACGTGTCCGGACTTGTTGGGGAACGCTGCTGCAACAGCGTACAACGGGCACACACAAAAAAAAAAAAAAAAAAAACTAACACACACACACACACACACGGCCCACAGACCGGGCGAAGCTAATTTTACACCGGAGTCTCACTCTGCTTGCTACCGCTATTCAAGGCCCGGTTTATCCTCGGCTCCTTCGGCTGCTGCTATGCACTCACCGCCGGCTCGTCTCTCTCTTTCTCTCTCTCTGTCGGACGTCTTCGTCTGTCTCACGCTATTCGCGCCACCTTCGATCGGATCCTCCTTGTCGAATTTCCACGCGCGAGTCCTCGGTAACGAGCACGCCAAAGTAACTGGCCTAGCTAACGACTCCGAACAATCCGGCCATTAATGATTTTTTAAAAATACAAAAGAGAGAGAGAGAGAGACGCGAGAGAGAGAGAGAGAGGAAAAGAAAAAGTAATATCGGATTTTGATGGTTCAGGAAAATAATTCGAAAACGATCGAGTTTGGGACGAAGCAAAGTGAGATATGGCAGACCTTGGATTATGGATTTTAGATTTCGACCTTGGGACACCACGATTACGAAAGTTTTCAAGTTTCGCTTATGTGGGGAAAAGGGTTAGAAACCAAATGATCGAGGGTTGAAATGGCGATTGACTCGAGAACGAATGGATACATGGAAAAAAATGTTTAAACAAAAGTTGTGGATAATGAAATAACGGAGAAAAAGTTGTTGAACTTTTTTTTCGTCAGATCAATTGTTTCAAGATGGACTTGAGGATTGAGAAAAAAATTACAGACGGTTTTTTTGTTGTTTGTTTCGTTTTGATGAGCAATCGATGGTTATTATTTGATTAGAGTGTGTCTCTCTGCGAGATCGATGGACATTCATGACGACGAATTGACGGGTTACGTTGAAAACGTGACTGCGATGTTCGCTGTGCAAATGATATTATATCGGGCAATTATTGTCGAATGGTTGTTACGAATTTTTGTCGAGTCCGACCTTCGCGACTGGTAAATCATTCGTCACGTTCGAATGTAATTTCATCGATTGACATTTTTATGAACGAGGTGATATTATTCATTTTCGTCGTGACAATCGTCAATCTTTGTTACTGCGGAATAACGACGTGATTACGTTTTATTTTTTAATTTTGCGAGCTCTTGAAGGAAGATTGTTTTTTTTTCCTCCAATATTTCTTCGATATCGATCAATATTGTCAATCGTGTTATCAATTGATAGACACGAGTTTAACGTTTCAGAATAATTCTTGAAAATGTTAACTGGTTGAAAGTCAGTGAATCTGAGTTTTTTTTTTTCCAATTCTCTATAATTCGAAACATTACAGACGATGAGTGATCAGAGCTTGATGTGAGAATCAGCCAAAGGGAACGAAATTTGGAGAAAATGGGCTGTCGTCGTGAAAGAAGTTGATTGAGGCCGGTCCCTCGCCAACGAAATCTTCGACGCTTGAAATTGCATTCGGCGATAAGGGTGTTGTTATCGGTGGTACCCTCATAATCTCGAAGGGATTGCGATTCGCGGGCACGAGCGATAACAAACGTACGTCGAGATAAGAAATGTGAAAACAGCGAGACCCGGCTTATCAACCGTGTCGGGCGTTTCTGTTGTGGCAACGAAAATCGTCGGCACGATTGAAACTGCCTGTGACCCGAAAAAAAAAAAAAGTTACACCTGCTGAGTTTGTAGCAATCTAATTCGAGCGGGCAATTAATAATGATTGTCCTTGTACGCAAACCCAGACACAGAAAAAAAAAAAACACTCAACAGGGTGTCAGTGAGTCGATGAAAAAATGTGGAAAGTCGCGGGACCCAACGAAAAACGCTATTTACCGTTGATAATCGATTATCAGATCCGGTAATTACGAGGACAAATATTGTCAATGCGAATACGAGACCTCGTTCGCGTTCTAATTTTTTCTTTTCCTTTTTCATCGATGCCTTTTATTTATTTGTTATTTTTTTTTTTTTTTTTTTTTTTGTCAACGATTAAATGGGACAACACGATTTTTCTGACGACGATGGCTCGTTAATTTCGACGTTTTACAGCAGATTGCAATTTTGCAAAACCGAAAAAAAATCTTGAAAAAAAAGTAATGAAAACAACTTCCAATCGAAAATTTTTTCTGTTTTTTTTTTCTTTTTCTGTAGATAAAATATTTTGTGTTATAAGAAAATGTTGTAAAATTAATTATATTCCGTGAGGATGACGAAGTTTGGTGATAATACGTATTTCGTAATGATATTCGACCGAACGTGGCGTCGATGACGGGAAGCCGGTGAATCTCGGTGGGATTGCGTCATAATGAGATCATTCTTTCTCAAGTTCAATGTAAGCCTCGCGGGACGCACGTGTGTGTGTGTCTATATTAAATTATTCATTGAGCCATTATCCCATGTTTAACCAACGAGAATGCAGAGGCAAGAATGTTGCAGCTGTGTTTGACACTCCCTCGTACAATATCTACGCACATTCTCCGAACGCATTGTCACCGCATTTCTAATCAATGAAATAATTGACGGGACCACATGCGCGTCGGACCGAATGGCATTGATATATTTTTACGGATGATTCAAAAATTCTTGAATGGCTTCTGTATGCTAATGCAGTCACGTTCCGAAAAATCCAAATGATCATGACCTTTCCCCAGGTGTTTTTTCCAAACGTCGAATATCGTTTTTTTTTTTTTGGGTCGCGCGGAAGCAGCTGAGCCCACGAAAAATTTGAACGAAAAATGTGAATAAAATAAGACCATGGAAATGTGAAGAAGAAAAAAAAACCAGCTGTGCGACAACGCGACATGGACTACGATATTGACACAGCTCTGTTCGTCACATCATTCGTAGACTATCGATCCACATTCTTCATAATGGCGCAGATTCGAATCTGAATATTGCTATGAAGTCTCTCGGATCTCATTTGTCTATGGTAGCTGGTTGAAAGTCCGTTCGAGAAAAACGACTCGACAGTCGGGACAAAGGAACAACCGCCGCGACGAGCGTCTTTCTCAAGATCGAATATCTTCGATCGTGCATTCAGCAAAAGTCAAAAAAATCACATCCCTCAAGGTGAAAGCGCAGCGACTCAAGTTCGAACATCTCTACGGATCCGCTCGGTCATAATTAGTCGATCGTAGCGCTTTCAAAGTCCGTTTGAAAAACCGACGCGAACATCGCGACAAAATAACGACCGCCGCCGCTCGGTTCCATTCTCAATGTCGAATCTCTCTGACTGCGAATCGTTTGAAGTTGCCACCACAGGACCATCCTAACGCGCGCAGTTTTCACTGCGGATGGTCCGTCTCCGATCGTCCGAGAACGTCGTTTCGTGAACAGCCTCGACTCGGCGTCGAGGTTAGGAGTCGCTCGCGGCGTCGACTACTCCTCGCTACAATCGCATCCCGGATGAGATCACAGATTAATCGAAACCACATACAACGGCGCCTGCTTATCAACATAATAATCAAAATAAAAATCAAAAACAATGTAGATGCAGCGGTCGAGCACTATTTTGTTGGTTATTTATTTTTAGCGATATGCCGGCCGGCACAAAAGACATCGTCGAAGGTGGGATAGGTAGGTTGTGTATCGTTGGACGTACCTCCTGGCGGACCGATGTTGGCTCTCCGAGGGCTTCGCCGACGTGCCTGCCTTTTCGTTTCCGCGAGAGAGAGAGAGAGACGGAGAACGCAGCTCGCCGGGGAATTTTCTCGTGCGTATATATCTATATATACATATATATAAATATATATATATATCACGTTAGCGATCGATCAACGAACGCGTTACACTCGAGAAAATGGCCGGAAAATTCGCGTCTGATATCCAACTGTCGTACTAACCCGACTCAAACGTTGTTATTTATTTATTTATTTATTTTTTTCTATCAACGTACAAAACAAAACGTGAGACGCAGCAAACTGTCGCGCAACTGCGTGAGAGGCTCTCGGGCGATCAACTGCCGGAATCCCCTCCCCTCGTGCCGCGGAGCACACGGGAACGTGAAAACCACGCCCGGCCATTGGACGAGACCCCAGGCACTGCGTCGCACTCGCATAGTCGCCGACTCTCGATCCGGCCAATCAACCAACGTCCCGGCCGGCCGACATGTAAATTCACACGACCCCACACGCGCCAAATTCAAATTCGAAACGGCAACGATTTGCATTTGCCGTAACGTTGGAGCGTGGATTTTCTTTTCGATTGGTTTTTTTTTTTTCGCGGATGGCTTCGATGGCACGACGATCCCGTTGATGGAGGAAGGAGGGAAGAAAGGAAGGAAGGAAGGACCGATCGATGTCGATGGCTCACGGTTGTTCGTCGTAGTTTCGTAATGGCGTGCGTGTGCCAAGCAGCAGCCACGCGCATGATCGGCGATAGGCAAGTGCAGTTCCGGAATGAGAAACGTGAGGCGCTTGCGCGAGGATGGGTTACTTGTTGCGCGAGTCGCGAAAATTGTTTTTCAATGCAGTTGGGAACCGGAAGTATTCGGAGAAGGTCGATGCGCCGATATTGTATACATATATATATATTAGAGTGGTCCTTAGAATGGGTCATTTTAGAATTTAAATGTCAACGCCCACCACATGGGTTTCGAATAATTGTTAAAAAATGTTTGCAAACTTTCCCCAACCCATCTCAATATTAACACGTTCCTAGAGAATTTTTTCATTCTTTGGCGGCTTGAAAATAATTGATTTGGAAATTGAAAATTGCAGTAAAGTTGAAAATTAAGGAATGACCCTTTCCAAGAACCATTCTGATATATCTATATATATTTTCTGTTTTTTTTTTTTTTTTCAATGACCTCTTCCGCGACTACAGGAAATCCGTATGATCGATATTCTGAAAAAAAAAAAAAAAAATGGTTCGATACGATTGCGCGATTCGACCGGAAGTTGAAAAACGTTAAGTTTCAGCCGGTGAAGAGCAATTTGAATGCCGGACACGGACGAACATATACCGAACGTTTCGAGGCGCACAATTACCGCTCCGATTTAATTAGAAAATATTCTCGAACCCGATTATTAATGCAATATTGTAAGATGAAATCGTCAACGGGCCGTGCAAAGCCGGCGAGGAGATTGTTTTGTTTCGTTGTTGTGTTTTTTATTTTATTTTTTTTCAAACACGCGTTCGCGAAAAAATTCGAAAACAACGTTGCTGATGCTCACGCCCGCGCGTTGTTAATTGAGCGGTGATTAATTGGCAATTAGAAAGACGCAGCGGGCGAACGTACGGAACGAACGCGGGCGTTAAGTAATTCGCGTGAACGTTCGGCGGCACGATGTTCATCGTCGGCCACGGGGGAGAGGAGGCACGAGAACCCGAGGAATCTGGTCTGATTCACTGGCTCACGGGTGGACAATCAGTGCAGCAAGTTCACTCACTGGCACGAACCCGGTGAAAGCTAAAGTTTTTTTCCACAAACTCGGCCAAACGAACGGATCTCGCCCGCTCAACGCAATACAAGTTTAACAGCAAAAATTTTACACAAATGCTTGCACCGGATAAACGTGAAAAAAAAATGAAAAAATTAGAGAATAAAATCTCAAACGAGAATTGTAAAAAAAAAGAAAAAAAGTTGGAACCGTGCAAATCATTTTCTCAGCATTCGAGATTTTGCACGAATCCTCCTCCATGTGGAAGCCAACATTGGTGAAAATAGTTTCTCATAACGAACTATTTTTTGAAGGAAGAAAAGAATTCCATTTTTAGTAAGGAACCATTTTTAAATGAAGAAAGGGATACTTCTAAAAACGATAAAAATAGTATCTCGTGAGAAGGCAATCCTTTCTTTCCTTGAAAATAGTTCCTTATGAGGAACTATTTGAATAATGGGTTTAAACAGTTAAAATAGTTGATATTTAAAATTAGTTCATTGTAAGAAACTGTTTATGTAAATTTTGGCTTTCTCGTGGACGAAGATTCGTGCAGTATTTTGAATACTGAGTAAGAAATTTGTTGAGTTTCAACTTGGTGCTCGAGATTTTGGAAAAATTGAGTGACGAAAGGCGAGTGATCAGTTTGTCAGATTACCAGACGATTATCCGGCAGCTTCCTCGTCTAAATGGAATCCTCGTGTGGGACAAACGACTGTCATTTCTCGGTAGACAGAGCGAGACAGAGAGAGAAAGAGAAAAAGATAGAGATAGAGAGAGAGAGAGAGAGAGACGGAGAAAGATAGAAAATCCGGGAGATTCGTTCGTGAGAACGAGAAGAACCTCAGCCGGTACAGCCAAAGATACGATAGTCGATGGAAGCCAATCTATTTCCGTCTAGGTAAGAGTTGGAATCGAAAGAAGAATAAAAAATAGAGTGGAAAAAAATATTACAAAAAAAAAGAAAAGAAAAGGAGAACAGGAAGAAAAAAAACGACGAAGTAAGACGAAACGGAAGAGAGCTCGGGGAGAGCTCGCACCGTGACGATCCGCACGAGGAGCACACGCTTCCCCCTCCGCCCCTCTTTTTCTTTTGCTTCACGAATATATATCTATATATATATAAATATGTACGTGGCTCGTGTATCCGTGAACGTGGATTACGAGAATAAAAAAATAAAAGAAAAGAAAAGAAAAATACGCGATAGGACGCGGATTCGAGGCGGAATTATCGGTGAATGCTTTTCTCGTAAATTATGAAATATACGGGATGGGAGGCCAAGGGGGGAAAGCTCGGCCCTCGTAGCGACCCCACTCAAGGATCCTTACCGAGCGTGGAAAACCGGTCGAAGGAGATTCCGGTACGGGGCGAACGAGAACGACGTTTCTATTTTTTTTTCTCCCTCGCTCCTTCTCTCTCTCTCTCTCTCTCTCTCTCTCTCTCTATTTCTTTTCCGGACAACGGAGGGTGCGCGCGAGATCGCACGTGCCGTATCTCCTTCGACCGAGGAAGATTATTATTTTTTTTTTTACACACATAATGCACTTTCAGAACCTTCGGGAAATTAATAACATTAGATTCGGGATTCGAACGTTTGGCTTACGATACAAAATTAAATCGAAAATGAATAAAATCAATTAAAATCAATTAAAATAAATAAAATAAATAAAATAAATAAAATAAATAAAATAAATAAAATAAATAAAATAAATAAAATAAATAAAATAAATAAAATAAATAAAATAAATAAAATAAATAAAATAAATAAAATAAATAAAATAAATAAAATAAATAAAATAAATAAAATAAATAAAATAAATAAAATAAACAAAATGATCGTTAGAAAGGCTCCGATTGACAATTAAACCAACCAACGATAAAAAAATCAACGCGGCATCTCTTTGCCTAATCGGAGGCTGGATAAAAAAAAAAAAGGTAACCAAATTTTCTGGGAATGATGATTTCGAATGGACAAACACAATCGTTTTTTCCTCACCGTTGGCTTGTGGAGACGACGGTTTTTCATCGTCCATGCGTTCCTCGTTCTCGTAAATCTCGCGGGGATCCTGCTTTTCCGTAAAAAGCTGTCGCGAAACATTGGCGAGATTGGATTCGTTGTCGCAAGCGTCGTCGACCGCGTCAACGTTGGTTTCCGGTCCAAGATCATCGTCGTCCACCTCCCCGTGATAATTCGTCGTTTCCACGATTTTATCACCGTTCTCGTGACGCATACCGTTGCTCGATTTGTTATCGTAATTAACGAATGAATCATCGTCGTCCATGAGATCGGGCGACAAGTTGTTTGACGCCGATGTTTGTTTTACAAAAATCTTGTTTACGTCGAATTGTCCATTGGCGTTTGACACAAACCGATTGTCGGGTTCCATGTTGTCCAATTGCACATCCGCGACAAGCGGATTAACGTTTTTCGACGATCTCGATGATATTTTTGCGGGTGGAGATAGAAACACGACGATTACCGTTATGTTGTCGAGGGATCCTTGATTTTTGGCTAGTTCGACCAAACGTTGACTCGCCGAATCGTAGTCGTCTGTAACGATATATGAGAAACAGAAAAAACAAAAATTATAATAAAGATACAAGTGATGAATTATCGACATTTTTAAAAATCAGGGAATATATAATATGTGTATGTATAATATATGAGCCATTTTATCAAATATCGGACAATTTTAAACTGCACTAAGTATCTGGGATCACATTTTTTTTCTATTATTTTTTTCAGCTGTCAATTGACGTATTTTTCATTTATTTTCTTTTCTTTTTTTTTTTTTCAAGTATTTTTTAAACATGATTACGGCGTTGAAAAAAATATGTGAAAAATTTGTTCGTCACGTGAAATTGTCTCGGGTTTTCGATGAAAATATCAGTTTTTCATTTCGAAGATCGAAAAATCCATTGAAAACGAATTTGAAACATAAAAATCTGTTTTCCGGCCGTTGCCGAAATTTTAGAATTTTTTTTCACCACAAAATTTAGTATTTTTCAAGTATATATTTAATTTTGTATTTTTATTCACTACAAAATTATTATTAGTTATTCACTGAAAAATTTGAAAAATTTCACTCGACCACTTCTCATTTATTTATTTCAAATCCGAAAACAAGGAACCTCGTCGTCAGGATAAAAATCATCATTTTTCATGATCCACGACTAAAAAAAAAAAAACACTTCGGTTTCGCGTGATGTGTTCGGTGATGCTTCTCGTTTCGCGCATTACCAATCCGTGAAGAAAAAAAAAACCAAGTTCTTTTCGAATCCTCGAGGGAGAAAAAAATGTTGAAAGATGGTCATAGAGCGATGGTCTCCGAGTCGTTGGATTCGCGATGAGCGAGTTTGGTACGAAATAGTTGGATGCTCATGGAGCGAACGGCACGTAAGTTTCACGATCGTACGGAATGGGGCTTCGTGGCTGGGCTTAGGTGCGTTGACCTGGCTCTCATCACCGTACGCCACGACATTAGGATTGCCTGCGAGGATAAGAGAGCGAGAGAGAGAGGACGGAAATTTTCTCTTTCCTCGTCTTTGACGCCTCTCTATTTCTGGGCTAGAGAGCTTCCACTTCTTCATCGTATTCTTCTTGTTGACGCTGGATGCCTTCTTCTTCTTCTTCTTCTTCTTCTTCTTCTTCTTCTTCTTCTTTTTCTTCTTTTTCTTCTTCATCGCCAACATTTCTCAGTCTCGTCCCTGCGCTCCCTCGGTGCGAACAAACGCGCTCCAGTGACTCTGTTCCACCATGAAGAAGCCCAGCGACTTTACTCGTTCAATCCCAGCCCAACATTCTCATCGACATTCCCATTCCCATTAACGCTCCGCTTCGCCGTTATTCATAACGCGTTCGGGCGAATTTCCTCATACGCGGCCATGCTTCTTTCGCGTTTCCCAGACAATCGAGCCGACCGCCGTTTTTTTTTTTTTTTTTTTTTTTTTTTCACCCGAGAACACTCGTTGAAGCTCGATGTTCGGACGTTTCCGTGCGAGAAATGGAAATCGGATTGAAAATTCGTTGAAATTGTGATGAACGACCAATTTTCAGAACACTCTTTGAAGGGTCAAAATTAAAATACTTCGAAGGATTAAAAAATTCGAAATACTTCAAAATTGCATCGATAACCACTATGAAAATTTCAATATTGTTCAACCTTCTGAATTGTTGCCACAAAACAAATGAAACAATAAAAAAAATTTTTTTTTAAAATCGTTGAATTTTTATGTTCTCGTCCGTACACCGGCTAAACGTCGCTATGTAGACCAAAAGTTCACGATAACAATGTTGCGGACAATTAAATTTTCTACAAAAAAGTTCATCACGGCGTGTTTCCAACACCGATGGTTTGCGCGTGGGAAAGCTCGAAAGTCGGACGATGTGGGGAAATCGCGCGACTTGGTATAGACTTTCGGAACGTACGGAACGTTATGTACGTTCGTAGCATCGCGCGTTCTCCACATTTATCGTTTCGAATTTTGTACCCTACGTCCCCCTCCCAAAAAAAAAGGCAACGGCTCGATCAGTGAGTCATTCGCCAATGCTATTGAATCCTGATATTGAAACAAAACAAAAAACAGTAAACAAATCAGTTGTCCGAAGTTCTCGACACTTTCGTCAAGAATTTCGATCGTCATCATTGCCCCCCTCCCCCCAGTAGTAAATCTTGCCACATTTGCAACAATCAACCCCCCCCCCCCCGAACAGTCGATGAGAAATGAGGATGAAAATTCTCTCAAATTTCGCTCGAATAATGAATTCGTTTGTCGTTTTACGAATTCGACAAGCAACGACGAAAGAACGTAATGAGATTCGCAATTTGCCAAAGCTTTCCTGCCCCCCCAGACAGGTTTTGATATCCACAGTTTGATATCCACAGTGAAATCGCGTATACAACGTCAGCGAGACGCTTTTGGCGATGGTAATGGATGGCTTCGAGCCGTAATGTCCCATCGATCCTTGCAAATCCATTCGCGAATTACATTATCGAGTCCCACGATCGTTCTCCGTCTCTCCCCGGTCCCTAACTTCCCCCCTTCCCTCACCTCAGTCTCTCGGCAAATTTTTTTTCCGACGCCTTCAGCCGAGCCGAATGATTAACGAGTCGTTGCCCGCGAAGGTTGCCAAAGCTCTCGAACGAGACTGGCCGTCGTTTGTTACAACGAAAATTCTCGAGTGTGTCCCTGAAGAGAAAAAATAAATAAATAAAAAAACATACGTGAAAAAAAAGTAAAAGCGTGTGTCTGGTAATCTGTGAAACGAACGGTTGATCTCAGTCACCATAGAGTGGCTGTGTGACTTGCGACGGTCGGATTAATTATCCGGATCGAAACTCACGACTGGGGCTGGAAATTGAGATGTGAGATCGTCCAGGGCTTCGCCCTAAGCATCGCAATCGAGCGAGCTGACTGTAGAACGTGCGTCAGTCGATTTTGCATTGGTGCGCGTATGGGTCATGGACCTGTTAACAACCCTGTCGACGAGGGTGACTCGACGCGCGCCCCCACGAATCAACCCCCCACCCCCACCCCCGACACATACATTTCGTCACGGCGGCGGGGAAAGGCTGTGTGATCCCACATATATTCGTCAACCGTCATTTTGTTCGACTACCTCGTCGAACCCTTCGGGGAATTCACTGAAATAAGATTTATGCCAATGGCCCACACACGGAACACGGTCGTAATGGGGTCGGTGTTGATGTTAGTTGGGCGGAGCGAGGGGAGTGAAGGGAGGACAAACGACAATATAGCTCGGTAAAGACCTCGAACAAATATTTTTCCTACGCACTTATACGGTTCATCGACGAAATCACAATCTCCCATCAATCCTTGTTATTTTTTGTTTTCTTCCAATCTATCGAACGAATCGAAACAAACGCATCGCGATCAACCCCCTCACGCTGACACGCCGGGGGAATCCGCGAAAAGGCCACCCAAGCAAAATCAATCATGATTTCGAGACATTTGTCATTTGTTTCTCCGAATAAATATCCTTTTTTTCGTACAGCCACTGTCAGGCTTGCTTTGATTTTTTTTTCCGGAAAGCAGAGTGTTTCGAGAGTATCCGGTTCGATTTTTCGATCAAAATAATTTGAAGTAGGATAGTTTCGATTTTTTTTTTGTTGGAGAAAATCGACAACTTTGCGTTTTGTTCATTTTAACATTTTTTTTTCTCCTCCCTCTCCCCTTCCCCGTCTCCGAAGCAAGCCTCGCACGAATGACACATCAATGAGAATCAATGAAAAATGTGTTTCCTCTCGTGCGTCCCTCCCGACGTGTATAAACCGACAATTCCCCGGGGTTCGCTTCTGTCGCCTCGTCATCGAGCCCTTTTCGCGGCGTCGAGTTACCACGGAAATATTGAATTACGTGTGGCCCGCTCGCTCGTACACTCGGCTGCAACATTATCACCAACCGGACAATGACCGCACATCACAACCTTCTCCCCCGCCCCCCCCCCACCCACCCGTTCCTCCGTTGCATCACAATGATCCATCTCGTGTCTGTGATACTCGCGAGTGAATTACCGACCGGTCTGTTAAAAAAATAAATAAAAATAAAAGAAATTTAAAAAAAATAATGAAACCACAAAAACCAACGAAAGGAGTGAATTAAAATCGTTGTAAAATAACAAAAAATTAGGGTTGAGGAGTGTGTGTGTGTGTGTGGGTGGATGGATTGTTGTAACGGTGAGCCAGGTGGCTCGTTGTTAGAACGTGCCAGCTGTCACACCAGTCTGTCACGGTTGTCCAATTTCGCCGGTCGCCCAAACTTTCTCGCCTGCGCAAAACCTCCCCTCCCAAAAAAAAAAAAACAACAAAAATCGATAAACACGATATAACGTGAATAGAGAGCCTACGAGTCATCAGGGCGGGTCTAACCACCCCCCCCCCTCTCACCAACTTGCCTTCCAAATTTCACAACCAAACCAACGGCACTGACAAACATTAAATCATCGTTGAAATAAAAATATTAAAAAAAAAACAACGTCACTAATTTCATTCACCATAAATTTTGTCAATTCTAAATGAGCGGCAAAAGTTGAATGATCGAAATAGTATATTATCATCGTTGATCGTACCGTCTGTGGAGCCTCGAAAGGACGATCCCCGGATTATCCGTTAAGTTTTTATATCGCTTAGACGACGATGAAAGACCGATGGAAAATTTTTTCGTGTCATTCAAGTTTCGCGATTCAGTCACAAAATCCGACGAATTTTTTGTCTCAATCGAACACGAACGATCCGACAACAACGACGATGAATCACCAATCAACTCGCGATTATACCTTCGCGGTGTGTGAGGTGTGACGAATGATGATGACGAACGCGACTATCTCACGCAGGACACTGTCGCCGCGGTTACGAGTGAGATGATGAAGAATGAATGTAAAAAAACAACGAATAAACAACAACGAGATTTTCCGTAACGGGCGTGGCGGAGTTTCGCGATCAACTGGCGACGAGAGATACGGTGTGTGGAGTTCCGTCACGAACTCGCGTGGCGCCGATAGAGGCCTCTCTCCTCTTCGTTCCTGTGTGCCGTGGTATATACGTGACTCACGCCACCCCCGTTCCCAACAACCTTCCTCTTTCATCGACTCCCGTCTCTCTTGGCCACGGTGTGCCCCTTCCCTCTTTCCCCCCATCCGCTCTCTCACTCCACATTGTTTCCATCTCCGTCCGACTCTCCCCCGCGCCGTCCTGTTTCGCCGATTCACCGCCGTTAGTTCCTCGCCCCCCTCTCAAACATTTCGTGGGTCTCGCGTGGGTTGACCGGTGGGGGCAGGAACGAGGGCAGTCCCACCACTATCTCGTACGTCTGTACAAAATCATAAAACGATATCAATCTCCAAATGTTTTTTTTTTTGTGGGTTTTCTTCTTCCACTTCCCAAACGGACAGCTTGATGGTAAACACGGAGGGTTAGATTTTAGGGGTCGTAGTTCTGTTCTTTCCTCGCAGGATTGGTTCGTCTGTGCTGTGCTTCCTGCTTCCACTTCGCTTACACATCGTCGGGACCTCGCTCATTGTTACTCTCTGCGTACAATATTTTGTTATGCGTCGTCACCGTCGCCCTTCCTTTCTTCGCCCTCTTTATTCCTCTTTGCTTCATGATTACCATATTCATGAGACTGGAAAAAAATAAAGAAAGAAAAAGAAAATTCGTGTACGTTGTCCGTACGTGAGAGCGTACGTACATTGTACGACACGTCGGGAGAACCGTCGGGAGCGCGGTTTTGGCTGAGAGGGCCTTATTGTGTGCGGTACAACGAAGATGGGAGAGAGACGAGCGTAGGACGAACCGGTGGGCGATAGTACACCGGACTTCCTGATTCCTCGCGGACTCGATGGATGCGAGCTTCGTACGGACGCTTCGGTGATTTCGGATGGAAATATCGATACGGGAATCGAAAGATTGTTTTTTTTTTTTTTTTTTTTTTTTGGGCAAAACGTTTACGAGAATTGGGGTTGATGTTTTAGATGTAAACGTTTGGAAAGTTTCGACAAAACGTTGCTTTTCGACGCATTGGATGATGAAGAATCGATTATTATTATTATTTTTTATTTTTTTCAATCTACGGTTGGATAATAGAAATTTGTATTTTTGGAGAATTATTGCACGATCGTTGTGCCATGGGTTGAAAATACTTTTTTTTCCAGGGTTCGTACCTCTAATGAAAAAAAAGTGGCAATATTATTTTTTTTTTTCATGTAGATTCATACACGTGGTTGTGAAAAAATTAAGTTTAAATGTATTCGTGGGACAGCGAAGTTTGTAAAATATTTTCCACGAGTCTGATAGCATTTGCAGGAGTCGGAGAATTGCGTGGCGAGCGAAAAAAGAAAAAAAAAAACTTTCTTTCGCGTCTAATTTTAGCCAACTATGGGTCCACGCGAACGGATTGACGACCGACAAAATCGATCCACCGACTGTTTCATCGTCGACCAATCGTCTTTCGCTCGACGACATCTGGTCGTATATATCGTTTCGCGCGGGCCGGCAAAGAATTCGAGCCAATCTGGATCGTACATCAACCAGGGTGTGTTGAAAAACAAGGAGGCAAAGTTTTTCGATTATCATTCCCGTTGGGTTTCTGCGTTTCGTGTAAATACCATGAGAACACGGCGTTCGGTCATCTGCGATAATTCACCAAAACATAAAAAAATAAAGAAAAAAAAATATATAAAAGAATAAATGGAGAGTGCGACGAAGGACAAGAAAGTCAACGTCGTAATCAAGCGAGAACCAAAACGGATTCATTGGAGATCGAGTTGTTGAACGCGGCGGCGTTTACCCGCGACGATGATTTCATTCGTACGGAATGCGCAATGTGTGGCAATTATTTTTCACAATTCTTCGTCTCGTGTCTCGAGCCGTCGAGCCGTCGAGACAAAACCGCCGACTGCGGCTGGTGGATAGTATAATAATAATAATAATAATAATAATAATAATAATAATAATAATGAAAAATAAATGAAAAAAAATGATAAAAATACAGTGGTGGCAGTTTTACAAATGCAAGGAGCCGAGAGAGAGTCCTATCAACACCCGGGTAAGGAGACAGAGACCCCGTCAGACCGCGACACGGTTGGCCGATCCGCTTCCACCTTTACCCAACCACCGACAGCTTCGCAGAGTTCATCCGGATGTTGCGTCACGCAATAGTTCGTGACTACGTGAGACTTTAAGAACCGTGCGAGACACACTGCACTTTGGCCAACGACGTCGCGAATCGTCACGACGATTGTGTGTTTTTAATTATTTCAACATTCTTTTTTTTTTTTTCTAACTCTCAGTTTGGAATCGTTTTTTCTTTTTTTTTTTCGGCATCTTGGGCCTGGAAACGTGGGTCGTGACGTTTTTCGAACACTTCAAGTGCTGCGAAAAATCTGAAAAAAAAAAGATTCACGAAGGTTCTTCGAGTCTTGAATTTTTGAAGTCTCAATTATAAAATTTCGGAAAAATACGGGTTTTTTGTTTTCTCAATATATTTTACGTTCAAGATATATGGAACGAAAATATACAATATCTCGGGCGATAACGACCCTGATTGTTCCATGGACCATCGACTTCTGCTCTGGGACCGTTCGATAAGAGCAATACTTTTTTTTTTATTTGTCGATTGAAAAATATATATATATATATATATATTTTGCGCATTAATTATTTTTTTTTTGGAAATTCTCGAATCCATCGATGAAAACGTGGAACATTTGTATTGCCGAAGCGTTTAGGATGTATTGTTTCGTTTCGGGGGGGGGGGGGGGGCAATGGGCTCTGGGCAATTTCTCGAAGCAACGTTTTACCGTTTTAACGAAGACGATTAATAATATAGAGATACGGTCGAGCGAGCGTTTCTCTCTCTCTCTCTTTGTCTCTCTTTCTCTCTCTCTTTCTCTCTTCGACAGCTTTGCAAACTCCACATCGGGACGGCATTATCCCAAGCAACAATAAACGTATAAACGCACTTGGCCGGCGTAGGCGTGGAAACGATCTCTCTCTCTCTCTCTCTCTCTCTTCACCATCTCTCCCTTCTTCGTGTCTCATATTTTTCTACTTCTTTTTTTTTTTCTGCTTCATCTCGACCCTTCGGTTTATTCTATTTTTCGCGAGAGGAGGGGGTGGAGCGTGCATTGTATCGAAGCTCGACGAGCCTCCGCCTCGCGATAACGATCTGCCTTTTAATGGCGAGACGTTGCGCATCGGCTGACTCACGTTATAATTGAAGAATTATCGAGGTGATCGAACATCGACGAAGGGAGAGCTCGGCAAGTTCGAGCTTTGGCTTGTAAATCGAATATCGTACATCGAAATTCAGAACGGACGGAAAAATTCATAACCCACAAAGTTTTTCATGCAAATTGGTCACGACTTTCGAGCTTTCACCACGCGCAAGCTATCGATGTTACATACATTACGTCGGGAACTTTTCTTTGGGAAATTCAATTTTCCACAACATTGTTCCCATGAACTTTTCGTCTATGTAGCGTTGTTTGGCCAGCGTTCGAACGCAAACACAAAAAAATTCATGTATTTTTTCATTGTTTTTCAGATCTGTCATTCGGACAGCATTGCGCGTTTCGAATTTTGGTCGTTCAGAACATTGATTGGTTGTAAATTTCGATCCTCATTCAAAGTCCTTGGAAAAATCGTGGAAATCCGCGGAAAAACTGCGACAAAAAATTATTATATATATTATGTATATATGAATGTATGAAAAATATGCAAGGCGGGTTGGTGGCTCGTGCACTGGTTAACCATCGGGACAAGACGGATAAGTGCGATGCATCACCGGTTCCGTTGTCTCTCGACGAGCGAGAGGCTGCTGAAGCGGCAAGGAAGACCGTTCCGCTCGGGGAAACGAAGCCACACGCGGGGGGGGGGGGGGGGCTCACTGAAAATCGAGGCCGCAACTCACTCGCGAGCAATATCCCCGCGGCCCGTACATCAGACGCGTGCGATTATCGAGTTGTGCGCTTCGAAGGACCTGCGAGTGGGAGGGGGGGGGGCGAAGAAGGCGATCTTTGAAGTTGCGATCGGAAGATCGTTCGCAAAAAAACAAAAAAAAAAGAAAAAAAATATATATAAATAAATTTAAAAAAACTGTCTTTCTTTGCCACATCGAATGGAAAAGGTCGCAAAAGGCATCGACCTTCTCGACGTGCATCGCCCGAGGACAGATCGAAAGTTTCATCGAAGCGTGGATGGAGATGGAAAGAGAGAGAGATAGAAGGACATGAGGAATGAGAGGAAGAGAGAGGGAGGGGATTATTCGTCCGACGAACTCATCGATCCGTCTAGCATCGTCTGCGGGTGTGGGCGGTGGCTGTGTGCCGGCTGGCTCGTCGAGTCTCGGTCTTTTCATTATTTTCACAGGGCCGTGAACCTCGACGAGGACGACGGAGAGTGTGCCGAGAGCGAGAGAGAGAGAGAGAGGGAGAGAGAGAGCGAGACGGAAAAAAAGCGACGGGGAGACCCCGTTTGCATTCAGGATATCCGGATAATCCTGGTTGACTGTCGAGAAACTTCTTTTCACTGAATTTTCAATATCCATTCGGGTGTCCCCGTGGCGCATCGGGTCGCGACGTACACAATCGTTCGCCAAGCCGGATCTGGGTATTTGATTTGTTCAATAAAATTTAAAACATATTTCCCCGATGACCGATACATCGATTAACATCTCACGACGATGCAATCCATTAGAATATTCGTATTTTTTTTTTTTTTTTCAAACCCTAGAATTCATTTTTTTTTTTTCATAGTGGGCAACAAAATTGTCCCAAATTTTTAATGAATATTATTGAGAAGAAAAATTAATAATTCTTCCATCCGAAATTTTTGTTCTATTTAAAAAAATAAATAATTCTTTTTTATCCATTAAATTGTTTGTGAAACGAAATAATTCTTCTATCGGTTGAATTGTTTTTCAAACACGAAGATAATGTCAAATCACGATGTTAATTTACGAAACCGATGATATAAAAAAACAATCTTAATTCCTTATTATTATTATTATGATTTTTAAAGACGATGATAAAGAAGATTGTAATCCGTGGGTGTCGAAAAGATTGAATCGTGAAACGGTGAACGCCGATTGTAGGTCCGAACACGGACATGGACCGAGGCATTGACTCGCGAGAGGGGGAGGGTCGGTGGGGGGGGGGGGTTCATTGTCGTTGTTTCAACCGATAAAACGGTGTTACGCAACGCGATAAAACACCGTCGACCTAAGCGCACAGCATCAACAGCAGCAGCAACGTCACAGCACCGAGTGGTGTTATACAAACGATAAAGAATAAAGGTCGAGGGCGTGTAGATAAAGTCGCGGGTATACACACGAGCCCGGCGTCTCGAAGATCACCCGGTGGCGTTGGCCGAGGTCAGTGTTGCTCTATTTCCGTAGAGAAGAGCACGGGCACGTCGAGAAAGCGAGAAAGAGAGATAGGAAAGAAAAAACGAGCATGAAGAACATACCGGCGAGACCGTTCGCTCATTGCTGCGACCGAGAGCGAGAGCCAGAATGTGAATTCAACGATTCAACGACTCTCTGACGAACGTTCCACACACACACACACACACACACACACACACACACACAGTTCATTACATTTACGATCGGTTTTACGATTCCAACGGTCGAACATCCGACCGGTAAATCCGCTTCCCGACTGTCACTCCGTTCTCCACTTTGGTCTGGCAGAAAAAATTGTTTTTAAAAACGTCTAGTTTTGTTTTGTTTTTTTTTAATTTTCTTTATTGATTTTTCAATTTTATTGCAGCACTCAGAAGTCAAAGTCTGAAATAACACGTCGATGAAAAATCAGTATTTTGACTTCTGGGTACTGTAAATTAATTGAACAATCAAGAAAAAAAAATCTTATCGTTGTTAACTGCGGAAAATGAAATCAATAACTTTCCAACGAAATTCACATTACTCGTTCAATTTTTTCATTCCGTTTAACGATTTTTTTTCGGGTTATTTAAAACTTTCCTTGAAATCCTAGAATTTTCATGATTTTTCAGGTCGTTTGTGATCCTGTTGTAACGAGCGAGGAAGGATATAAGAGCCTTGGAAAAAAGCGAGACGACAAAAAAAAAAAGTAATAATAAAATAAAATAAAATATTCACAACGAACGAGAGAAAATTGCGTGTACATTTTTCGTCCAATGATAATTCCGACTGGGACAAGTGCTCGAGCCACTCGAGGTGTTTTTCTTCGTCGTGTACGGCACGTTCGAGATTGAAGAGAGAGAGAGAGAGGGAGAGAGAGAGAGGAAGAGAGAGAATAACGAGTGAATTCTCGGTGTGTGAAAATAACTCTCGACGCACACGCGAGGGAAACACGGTTCCCCCGTTTCGGACCAGTTGGTTGCCATGCCGCCCCGCGTCTCTCAAGATCGCACGGAAATGAAATTTCATACGTCGTACGAAAAAAAAACATCATTTACGAAACGAACGAGGAGAGGAACCTCCGGAGGACCGTTGGGAGGGTCCCCGCGGTCGGTGAGTCATTCCGGAGACGGTCTCGGTTATGTCGGGAATAATCCATGGGCCAGAATGAACGAGTGTCGTATCCAGCGAAAGAGAGAAAGAGAGAGAGAGAGACACAGACACATGCTTCTCTTCGTTTTTTATCATCATCATCTCTCTCACAACTGAGTAGCCGTTTGACTATAATTAGAACCACTCTGGCGTCATTCCTGTAAAAAAAATGAAAAAATAAAAAAACTCATTCCATTCGCCGCACGCATTGCAACGGTGTGATAAAAAAAATCATTCGTCATATTCGAATTTTTCATTTCATGTTCCATATGCAGTCTCGTATAATCGGTGTACGAAATGTTTTTGTTTTTGTTTTTCACGTCTCGTGACCGGCGAGAAACTTGTATTTTTTCCACACAGGTAGACGGAAAATTTATGTCGGATGTGATGCAAGTTTGAGGTTCATGAGACAACCTCTTTCTCTCTCTCTTTCTCTCTCGTGATGGTTTATCATTAATTCATCACGTTGCAACAAAGTGCAGACATAAATGTAGGAAGCGTGCTGATAATTCACAACGCGTTATTTTTTTTTTTTTTTTTTTTTTTCCCTCGTACGTTCGTGCGGGCTCTACGGTGTTGAACCGAGCGCGTATCGCATGACAGAACTAGGGTAAAACGAGTAATAACACCAAACGTTGCGCCGCCGCTTGCTCCACCTTGCGGACGGTAAGAGAAGAAAAAAAATACACGCATACCGCGAGATAGAGATGTGAAGAGAAAATTTAAAAAAAGAGAGAAAAAAAAACCAAAAAAAAACTCGCCTTTCGCTATCTCTCTGTGTTGCTTCGGAATTTTTGTTTTTTTTTTTCATCAACGATGGAAAAATGCAAAGCGATAAAGCCGAATTAGAGGAATTGAATTGAATGAGACGGAAGTGCAAACGAAAATGTAAAAAAGAAGTTGAAGTTGATGAGTGTTTTTTTTTAATGGTTTTTTTTTAAATTATTATTATTATTAGGATGGATTTTCGTGGCAACTTCGCAGTTACGTTGGTGAGTCAGATACCGGTCTGGTCTATGATTCATCGAACGGTTTTGTAATACGCGGTGGTATTTTTTATTTGAATATTACCGGCTGGAGAAAGAGTAAGAAAGAGAAAGAGAGAGAGAGAGACCGAAACTGTAACTCGTTCAACCTTCGTTCGGCTCGAGCCAATTTTTTTTTTTCTTCTTCAAGACCGTGAATCACAGTTACAGTTTAGCTCGATAAAAATCTGAATTGTTCTCCATTTTTTTGCCTCAAATTACGAAAGAAAAAAAAAATCCAAGATACGTAGCTTTGGCAACGGACGATCATACATACGTTTTTTCCCCATCAGATATCTTCTCTTTCCTTTCCACGCTAAGTATTTCGTATCGTCAAGTATGTTTTATTCCGTCTTATGTCAATTTTTCCGATTTAACTTTTTCATCAAAATTTTTACAAATTTCGCTGTTCAGCTTATTTTCAAATCAATATTGTTTTTTATAAAATTTATTATCTATGTAATTGAAAAAAAAAAAAAATTTTGATAAAACCATTTCGAACGTTTGTCTGTGAAAAAAAAAATAATAACAATATTTCATAATAAAAATATTTTAGTCAAGACATTCGTGAGTTTGATGTCTGCGACGAGAATTATAAGCTCTAACGATGCGGGTGTGGATATGCTTCTCTCGTGGCACAAACCCATCTCCGTCGGCAATGCGTGCGTGACACGCGTCTCGAAATAATTATTATCCTCGTGGACGAGGATGTGCGGAGAGGGAGGGGGGGGGGGGTGGCAAGAGATCAGGGCGAGGCATAGTCGCGAATACCGCGGTGCGCTGATCGATGGCTCTTGCGGGTGTTTTCGTGGAAAGCCCCCCTTCGTCGTCTTCGTCTTCGTCTTCGTCTTCGTCGTCGTCGTATCTTGTTTTGCAAGCCCAGAATTTTCGCCATTCACCGTCGGTTCACCGATGAAAACCCGCAGGATGAGCCTGACTCATCCTTCGATCGATCTCGTCCAGGCGAGAGATTTTTGCGGTCACGCGGTTCGACATGCCGCCGATCTGGGTACGCTCGTCGATCGGTAAAACCTCACTACCGATGATCGTGCACCTCCGTGGACTCTGGTGCATCTCTCACGGCCGTGGCAATTGCACCAGTGACTCTCAAATCGATCATCCGGACAGCCAATCCTCGCGGTTTCCGAAACATCGAGACAGAGAGACAGACAGAGAGAGACCAACAAAAAGAAAAATGCAAATGAAAAAAAATTCGGATTCCCGGTGAGCGGAAAATGGCGACCGCAGGCAGCTCTCGTCGCGGTCGAATAATTCCGGTGGTGCTTACGTTCGGCTGGAACTCGTAGATTGTTTTCGTGTTTCAGAATGTCTTGTTGCGATATTTTTAAGTATCGAGAAATGAGAGAGGAGAGAGAGAAAGAGAGAGAGAGAGAGTGGGAGAGAGAGAGAGGCGCGACGAGCGAGATGCGCGATGCTCCCTCGTTGTTGCTAGGCGCTTGTGCGACGGACCACCCGGTGCCAGATGTTCTCAAGACCTCCGGGCCGACAATCCTTTCCATTGCAGACAGACCACGGCCGAACCGGAGTGAATCGGAGCTTCGGCTGAGAGCCCTTTTTCCAACGTTCCTCTTTCCTTCTTCTTCTTTTTTCTTTTTTCTTTTTTTTTGTTGTTCCCTCTTCGTCGTCTTCGATGTATGTGTCTCCAGCACTCTTTCTCTCTCTCTCTTCGCTCTCTTTCTCCACTCGACAAGGCGTGCGCACCGAGTGCTACGTGGGTATTCACGTTTCACGACAAATCTCCATTTACAACCGAGTAATTACGTCCTCGGTAATAAATGTCGGTTCGCGAGCGCGCGTGGCTCCCTCTCGCGCGATTTCGGTACCACGAAGAATAATCTCGTCGGTGTACGACAAAATTTGTTCGAGGCTCTTTCACCGTGGTTTACGGTTCGTCTCTCGAAATTTTTCGACTCTCGGAATAATTTTTTCATCATTTTTTTTTTGTTTCAAAGTATAACGAAAAAGGAGAGGAAAACGAAGAAAAAAAAATGGAGGCAAGGGAGGATAAGGTTTGCGGCGGTTGAAGGACACTGCGTGACTTTGACTCGGCGAGAATCATCGTTATTTTCGTTCTTACTAATTTTTCACGCGATCCCGGCCGCATTCCATGGGGTGACTCGTGTGTGTGTGTGTGTGTGTGTTTTTAAAAAATATTTTTCATTAGGTTTTTAATTAAAATGTCAGAGTAGGAACGACAGATTACTCAAATTTCGTGTAAAAACCGAGAAAAGAATTATAATTAATAATGCATCGCGATTGTGGCGAAGGTGTGTCCTTGAAGAACGCGTTTGTTCATTTTTATGGTTTTATTGTTTTGTTAATTAAAAACTTTCGTCGAGGACACGCAGGATTATTAATTGTAATCTTACGTCGCGATAAAAAATGTTAATGAAAAAAAGAAAGAAAGAAAAAAAAAAGGTTTTTACACCAATCTTGAGTAATCCTTCGTTTTTTTTTTTCGTTGACAGTCTAATTAAAAACACCATAAAAGAAAGAAAAAAAACATTTTTTTAAAAAAGCAGAAACACGCTCGCGGCAAAGGAGTGTCCGTCAGGATCGTGCTTGATTTTTTTTATTAATCTGTCCTCGAGGCTCAAACTGCGGGGTTTGTTCCCATTATTTTCGTCCGAATTATGGCTCGTTTCTTGTGTCAAACGCGATGGCCCACATAATTATCAGGTCAGGTCGTTTACGTCCCCACTTGATTGATCCGAGTCACACAAGTCAATCCCAAATAAATATAATATTATTACTATTATTATTATTATTATTTTCACGTTTCAAGCCCGATTCGGTTTATTTCACGATATAGAAACCCGTGCCACTCTCTTCGTACATAAAATTGAATTCGAATAGCAAAATATTCGTTATTGTTATTGTTTTGTAAAAAAAAAAAAAAAAAAACAATTCTAAAAAATTGTGCAAATAAAACTCGATTCGATCGATCGATTGTTAGTAAAATATTCATTAAACAAATTTAAAAATAAAATAAAAATAAGATTGAAAAAAAAAAACAATTGTTGTAAAAGTTGTTTGAACGATGAAGTCATTGAATTTTCGTGACGATTGGATCGGTCGTTGCTCACCGTTCGAAGAATCCGCACGGGGAATCCACGCCGAAGGCGATGTGTGACACACGCCCGAGCCGATTATCCTCAAGTTCCTTTATTTTCTCGTTAACTCCGAACGCTTATCTCGCACACGCTTCGCGCCAGCGCGGCTATCGCTCGGTTCGGGGCTCGGGACTCGCGGCGACTACTTCAGACGCCCGTCCACGGACACTTGTAAATCACTCGACCGTTCACGTACGTACGTCTGGTGGTGTACGTTACGGTGAATAATAATACGCGGAATTACGATTACGAGATGACGGCGAAGAGAACCGCGCGCGCGCAACAGCAGCAGCAGCAGCAGCAACGTCCCCTTCGGCTGAAGGAAGAGCAGCGAGTGTGCAACGCAAAGGATAAATATATATATATATGTATATATGTATATACGTATATATTCCACCGAGGCAAAAGGGTTATCGCGCGTGGCTTTCGAGATACGTTTCGAGTCTCGTGTGTGTTTGTGTATCGGCCGACTCTCGCAGCGGAAGACGAGCGAGTGAAGAGAACGGGCTTTACGTGCACGATGGACTGAATTGCAACCACCGAAGCAACGGGGAAGGATACGACCGGCAACACCACCAGCCCGGCACTCTTGCCGTGGTTTTGCTCAGAACTCGAGACCCCCCCACCCCCCACGAGCAACGTCCGTCGACCGTGCTTCGTTTCTCACCGAGTTTCCCATAAAAAAAAAAACGTGAAAAAAAAACAATTAAAACAAAAAAAAAACAGATGACCGAACGAAAATAACAGCGTAAGAAAAAATATATTAAAAATCTGTTTGTCAGGTGATGTTGGTCTTGGATTTTCGATGAGAGTATTGCAAAAAAATTTCAAAATTTCGGAAACGCCCGAAATAACGGGTTTTTATGTTTCAAATTAGTTTTCGATGGATTTTTCGAGGATCGAAATGAAAGACTGATATTTTTCATCGATAAGCTTAGACTGTTTCATGTGAGAAAGAGATTCTTTATATATTTTTTTTAACAACGTGAGCATGTGAAAAAAAAAAATCTTGGAAAAAGAAGACAACGAAATAAATGAAAAATACCTTGATTGACAGCTGCCTAAAATTGTCCGATATTTGATGGAATGGCTCATATATATATATATGAGATAAAAAAAATGCTGTGAAACGAAAAAAAAAAAAAACGCTTGCTCATAAAAAAAATCGTCGTTCTCGTCGATTGAACGATTTTGCCATTGCGACATTTTCCTATCCTACATAAGCCGGAAATAATTAACGGTGAAAAAAAAAAATAATAATAATAATAATAATAATAAATAATAATAATCAAGTTCAACGTTAACGGTAGAATTGCAGAAGAAAAAAAAATAGTAATAAGAACAAACGGAAAAATATGAAGAGCAAAAAAAAAAAAATAAAATGATGATAATTGAAACTCGTGTGTAAAAGCGTTTGAATTAAATACACAACTCACATGGATCTCTGTAGAGGTTACGATAGACAAGAGCCGCGGCCTCGTTCTCGGTCACGCAATCCCAAAGACCGTCACAACCGATTATCAGAAAATCCTCGTCGCCGTCGAGGTTGATGCACCGAATGTCCGGATCCCCGCTGACGAATGGCTTGTACTGTGCGTCACCTGCGAGAAGAAAAAAAAACATTTTTTTTCATTGAAAAAAAAAAACAAATCATGAACCGACGGGCGATCAGGTCGACAAACTTTGTTTTCACCGTCGATCTGGAACGCGAGATAGCCCATTTACCCCATATCCATGCCCCCCCCCTCCCCTTCTCTCCCCTCTCCGCTCCATTGTATCGAGTCGATTGAAATTTAACGATCGACACACGACGACTTTCGATCGCGAGAGCTCGATTCAATTGAATTACAGATAAAGTTTCTCTATTCGAACGGTTTCGAAACAATGTTTCCCATCGCAGACAGTCGGGCACAGTTGTGTTTCGTTTCGGTGGATAAACGAATTGATACGTTTGAAAAAAAAAAAAAAAAAAAAATTAGGTAATACGAAATCCGATAATCTCGGATAAGATATTGGAGAAATGTTTTTTCCCTCTGATTCTTCGATTTTTTAATGTTTGTTTTTTTTTTTTTAGTTTCCGTCTCTCTCCCGATGATCCCCACTCGTCCCGTATCACGGACCATATGTAGCGTAAGAAAACACGCGAGATACCGGTTCCCGAAGTCGTATTATTTTTTTTAATTAAATCCAATTATCTGATTAATGAATGCGAAGCTATTTTGAATAATAGCGTGCAAAGACGGAGTCCGTAGGCGCGGAGGGATGAAGAGCGTGGGCGCGCGCTTCCGGTTATTACACATTTCATAGTTCTCGCTTCTCGTTACCCGGCTTGTGGAGTCTTAAAAATCGAGAGATTTGAACACGCTCCGCTCGCTCGAATGAAAAAAAAAAAAAAAACATGTTTCCTAAATTTGCTGCCCTTAATCTTAGAAATGGAATAATACGAGAAGGGGTTGGTTTTTCGATTTCATAGATTTTTTTCAATGGGCAGGGGGAGGGGGAAGCATCGAAATTCGTTCGAACTCCATACGAGAACCATTTAAAAATTTAATGTACATACGAAATAAATAATAAAAAAAAAACGAAGAACGCGAAATAAATAACAGAATGACCGTGAAAAATCAAGAGCTCGGGTATCCGGCTAGTCGGTCGTCCCTAGGTGGCCCTAATGCGATTGTTAATTATTCCACACGTGCCACGTTAAAACTGAACGATCGCGAACGCGTATGCGCACGTATAAACCATCGTGTCACGGGAACCAGAATGCACACGTCAATCCCCACCATCGGCTGGGTTGTGCGTTGTTTCGTTCATGGGTTGTCCACGGAACGGAACTGGCCGCCAGGATACCGAAGACGCGTCCGGAATTTGTCTTCGGAGTTCCGTAAATGGTCAGGCCTGACCCACAGGCCTGCCGTACTTGGTCCTCGTGCGCGACAATCGAAACTTTATCGAACGAAATATTTATGCCGAACCGGCCGAGGGCGCTTCGCGGTTCCACACTGTCGCTGACTCATGATAATCACCCCTCCCGCCCCCCCCCCCCCGTGTGCCCCACCCTCATAAAAGTTCCATATGTAATGACTCGTCGTGCACGTTGTTTACTAATTTCGATTGTCACGACGGACGACTGATGATAAAACGACGTTCGTGAAGGTGGGATTTTCGACAATATCGAACCTTCACTTCCGTTTACTCAATTCGGTTTGGGCTGGAAACTCGTCACGAGCAACGTTCGGAAGGGCCAAAATTCGGAACGGTCAAAAGTTGGTCCGAAAAATGTTTGTTCGATTATTTTTCACATAAATTTATGTGGAAAAATCAGGAGGCACGTTTTTTTATATCAGTGTTATCGATTTTGAGAGCGTATGCTGTTGAGATACAGTCGAATGAACTTTTTTTATTAAAAACTAATTATGATATTATTATTATTTTTTTTTTTTCAATTTATTTTGAATTTCTCGGATGGATTTACGTGAGATGGATTGTCGAGATTTAACGAGGCGAGAGACGAGGCATTGTCGCGAGGGCAAAAGGATTGAGAACGTTTGTGGAAGAAAAAAAATCGACATGAATCGTCTGAGTCCTGAACGAGGCTAGGCGAAAAAAAAAAGAAAGAAAAATCATAATTCGATAAAGAAGACATTAACGGAGAGGAGAAACGACGGGGTATCGGTGCAAAAACAAACGAAAAAATGGGAACAACGGAAAAAAAAACCGGCAGATCGATCGACTCGCGTTACAGAAACGCGGCTACCAAAAAAAAAAGAAAATACAAAAAAAAAAAAACGAGGATTCCGTGAAAGGAGACGCACGGATAAGGCACGAAAAAAAACGTACTCGTCCGACCGCAGAATCTGAAACTTATGTTACTATAAATCTGTGTTGAAACTCTCGCGGTACCGGCTCGAAGCGATTCGTCCCGAACTTTCATCGATCGGAATTTTCTTCCGAATTGCACGTTGGTTGTGCTCGGCGTACAGTAAAACCTCTCGATAATCGCGCGGGCTTTCCAACCGCGATGGTCTCTCCCCCCCCCCCCCCCCCCGATTCCGTACTCGCGCTCGCGTTATCGACGCAGTTCGTTGAACCCAAATTCTTCCGTCAATTTAGATCGTTCTGAATATGCACAATGAGCTTTCATTCCGGACGGTTGCTCGAACGTTAATTAGTCGAACGCGGATCGCTCGTTAGCGGATTCGGTGGAGCGATTATTAATCCGTCGTCCCCCGTCGTGTATCACAATGTCCCGGAGTTTTGCTTTTTCGATCCCGTTAAATTTTCCAAGGTGGGCTCACCTATTGCTCGGGAAACTGCGAGATTACCGTTGACACGCCATCCGTCTCTGGTTTGGAGCACGCATCCGTCCATTGCCATTATCCTCTCTCTCTCGTCCTGCAAACGAATTAACGAATTTTCATTTTGAATTAATTTTTTTATTATTTTTTTATTTTCATTTATTTTTTTCATCACATTAAACGTTGTTCTTTCAACCCTATCGGTGTATCATGTTGTGGATTCGTGAGTTACAAACTGGGAAAATGCCTCGGAACACATTTTTCAATTGGGACAAAAAAATTTTTTCCAAGGTCCAACATTTTGTTATTTTTTTTTTTAAGCCAAATAATTTTCCCGAGTTGAAAGTTGAGTTTATAAATCATTCGCATTTTGGTTTCTCATAAATAAAGCTAGATGACGGTCCAAACAATTTTTTTTTTATCGGGATTTTCATTCGTCAATGTAAAACCGTAAAAAAATATTTATCGCCGCACAAGGCTGATTATGATATCTACTTATTCACAATATTTGGCTTTCATTCGTTTAATTTTCGTCACTGTAGAATCGATCGACAAAACATGATTTTCATTTGCTCGCTCGTTTGTTTTCCGTCTCATTCGTAACCGACAAAAAAAAAAAAAAAAGAAAAAAGAAAGAAAAATAGAAGAAAAAAATTCCGATTGACAATGACGGCCGTAGCGGGAACTCGTGTCGCCGTCGACCGTAATCTATTGAAATTCAAAACCCACGACGATTATCTCGATTCCCTGATAACACCTGTGGACATGAAATATCTGCGAAGTTCCGAAATCGCTCGACAAGTCGCGTCATTGGGTTATCGTTCGACCGGCGAAACAGTCGGCGAACAAGCGTTTCACAAACGTTCCCAAGCTGTTGAAAATCTTTTGCATCCTCCTTATCGTCCGTACGTTCTCGATTCCGAGTCCGCGATTAATCGCGACGTTCTCAAACGCGAACTTGGATTTCGCGAGCGAGCAAATCGTCTCGGTAATCTGTCGACCATCATTTACGTTCAACAGTCAACGATGTTGAATCGCGAAATTTCCGGTTACATAGATTACGCTCATCGTTTGATCGCGGAAAATTGGAAACCGTTTTTTCACGAAGAACGTAAGATTCGCCCGCGCAAGATGGATTTGAGTTATTACGACTGGCGATCCGAAAAAATTTATCTCAACGACACGCCGAATTATCGCGCGATGATGGATGAAAAATTTGGATTGATGTTTGAAAATTTGCACGATGGTAAATACATATTTGCGAATCCGTACAGTGAAAATCCGGGTGTCGACAGTACTCGCGTGAGGATTCGAAGCGATCAGTACGAACACGTTGTTCTGTACGATCATGCGGTACGTTGAATTTGTTTTTTTTTTTTTTTCAACGAAACGAAGAGACGGAGAGGGGGGGAAGGACTTACGTTTCGAGTGGGATTGTGCGATTCAACGAGTTGGGTGACCGTTCCTCGTTTGGCCAGAGCCGCTTGCGAATCGCCCACCCAAGCGACGTAGAGTTTTTTGTTCAATATCAATGCGCACACCGCTGTCGTACCGCTCGATACTGTCTGCAACCAAAAACGAAGATATATTGAAAAATAATTTTAAAAAAACATTTTTCTCAAATAATAATAATAAATAGAAAAGAAATGAAAAATTATTGATAAGTGAACTTGGATATCACGGGAAACATTCTCCTCGACGATTTTCTCAATTTGTAATGAACAATTGTGAAAAATATATATATTTTTCCACATGGAAAACATATTTTTGGTTTTTACGTTGTGATAATAATGATAATTTTTTCTTTTTCTCGTTAATATTGCGTGTTCGAAACGATTAACTCGTGCGAAAACACGTATTATACGTTCTCAAGAGATTTGAGTCACGCGATACGAATGAAAAACTTTTTTTTCACTGCGAAATTTCATTTTCGTACTAGTCTGTGTGCCTTTTTTATGAATGTCTCATCGGCGGTTGTGAATGCATGGCGTAAGGCACGCTCCGGATCCCTGGGATAGTGTGGGCTTTCGATCAAATACCGATGAAGGTGAGTCGCACAGAATACAGCGGCTTCGAAACCCGTGTGACCGTCGAACACTGCGTAATAGTTGGCCATCGAGTCGCTCTGAAACGAGAATGTCATTTGATTTTCGTTGTTGTTATTGTTGTGAATATTTGATTGACGAATAACGATATAAATAGATAGTGAATAATGTGTGATTATCACCTCGATGTTAAAAATAGCATTCAAATCGTGCAATATAACATGACGATCCTCCATCTTTCGCCTGTTATTTCTGATGGCAAAAGCGTTGGCCAGAGGCACGGGCGTCGAAGGCGGCGGCGGCAGCAGTGCCAACCTGCTGTTTTCCAGATATCGCTGACAAATCTCATTGACTTTGCTGGCAACCGCTCGCATCAGTTTCAGAGGCGCGTAAGCTAATAAAGTAATGTAATTTGTCAAAACGATCGAATACGATTATCAATTTTGGTTGTTTTCAATTTTTTTTTTTTTTTTGCCAAATATTTTGAGCCGATATTCACTTTTTTCTTCCTGTCTGAAGCCGCAAGTCTCGGGTTGTTTTCTGCATGTTGCGTTGATTTCGTCGACGACCAGCTTGACTATGTGGCACTGCAAACTCGGCGGACAGAGCCTGGAAAAAAGATAATCAGAAAATACGTTATAGAAAAGAAAATCAAAATTGAAATCAAATTGGGAAAAAAAAAAATTGAAAAATCGACGATTAAGAAGTCGCGGCGATGAAAATAAATCGCTCACGGTTGATTGAGATACTGCAGCGTCATGTGAATTATTTCGCCGACCAGCTCTTCCTCGGACACGTCGTAACCGCTGGTCTTGATGGGAAGCTGATCATTGGGATTAACCTTGTCGAGAAAGTCGACGATGAATCTTCTGTAAGATCCGAGATAATCGCCGTCGACGAGATCGGAAGCCATTGTCGTCGCTGGGGTTAACGAAATACTGCGACGCTACGAGTCGATCCTACCGAGCTTATTCTCAATCGGCGCTATCTCTACAATTTACACGTATCTGTCGCTCTGAAGCAATATTTTCGACGATCGAAAAAAGAAATATGCTTATATATATATTTTTTATTTTTCTGTCTGTGTGTCGCATTCGATGAGTAACGATGCGAGGATGTGGGCTGTTCCTCAATCAGCTTTCGTTGTATCTATCTTTAACAATAAAAACAATCGTTGATATGCGATATTTGTACTTTCGATTACATCAGTGTCTCTTTCTCTTTTTCCCTCTCTCTCTTTCTTGGGCGCGCTTTTGATAAACACACACGCACAAAACGTCACACCACTGCTCGGAAATAAGTAATGAAAACGAAAAGCAAAAAAAAACGAACCAGGTTATCCGGTATTCAATGTGCGTACTGACGTTGGGGAGGGGGAGGGGGGGGGAAGAGAGGAAGAGGTTCGATCCTCTCGTGATCCTCTTCGTCAAACGTAAACAGCAGATGCGTACGTGACACACTCGTTGATCGATCCGGTACTAATTTTTTTTTCTTCCCGGTTGTTATTGCTTATCTCGCGACAAACTATTAACCGTCGTTCGTCACTGCGAGATGTAGCAAGGGCGTGAGACAATTGCGAGTGATTGATTGCGCATGACTAAAATGGCCGGTATCAACGGTACCAACCAACCGTTTATCCCAGTTCTTTTGTTGTTGTTGTTGTTGTTGTTGCTTTTTTTCGAATCTTTTTTTCGTTATTTGAAAACTTTGTCGCGCATGCCGAAGGATTTGCGAATAAAAAATGCGGCTGTTTCGGAAATGACGAGGACAGTTGTTGCAGAGATGAGTGGAAATATCGGAAATATCAATACGCGATAATTTTCAATAATTTTTATACCGAACTACAGTAAAACGTCTCAATAGTCGAACTCAAAACACGCGATGGTAGGAAATGTGGCGCCCCTCGCGGAATATATTGGAATTAAGGAGATGGAAGACCTATCCGATTGCGAGAGAGACAGCGCCATCGGCGCTCGCTGCGGAGCGAGCGAGAGGGAGAGATATTTTGTCATCCATTGTCTTAAATGCGGTGATTCACAGATCCAAGAAGACTAGAGACGAAGAAGATGGATACATGGAACCGTATTAAGGATAGACGAGACAGCCTCGAGATCGTGGGGATCGGACAATTTTTTCGGACTTTTAAAGCTTTTTAGACCCCCAAAATTCACGAAAATCGGTCCAAATGGTTCGTTCACATGGACATGGCTCTGTATGGGTGATCTAACGGTTGATTCACATCCAGATACCCTCGTAGATGTCTCTGGTAACCGAATTTACGTTTGTAGTAGAAAAAAAATGATTTTTTTATGAAAAAAAAATTTATTTTGACGAAAAAAAAATTTTTTTTGACGAAAAATGATGGGTCAGGAAAATCGATTCTTATGGGTTTATCTTATAGAGTTGGGTGTCAAAAGGTTTGTAGTGAACGTCGTTTTTGTCGTAGCCAAGCCGAAACCAATTTTTTCGGACTTTTAAAGCTTTTTAGACCCCCAAAATTCACGAAAATCGGTCCAAATGGTTCGTTCACATGGACATGGCTCTGTATGGGTGATCTAACGGTTGATTCACATCCAGATACCCTCGTAGATGTCTCTGGTAACCGAATTTACGTTTGTAGTAGAAAAAAAAATGATTTTTTTATGAAAAAAAAAATTTATTTTGACGAAAAAAAAATTTTTTTTGACGAAAAATGATGGGTCAGGAAAATCGATTCTTAGGAGTTTATCTTATAGAGTTGGGTGTCAAAAGGTTTGTAGTGAACGTCGTTTTTGTCGTAGCCAAGCCGAAACCAATTTTTTCGGACTTTTAAAGCTTTTTAGACCCCCAAAATTCACGAAAATCGGTCCAAATGGTTCTTCCACATGGACATGGCTCTGTATGGGTGATCTAACGGTTGATTCACATCCAGATACACTCGTAGATGTCTCTGGTAACCGAATTTACGTTTGTAGTAGAAAAAAAAATGATTTTTTTATGAAAAAAAAATTTATTTTGACGAAAAAAAAATTTTTTTTGACGAAAAATGATGGGTCAGGAAAATCGATTCTTAGGGGTTTATCTTATAGAGTTGGGTGTCAAAAGGTTTGTAGTGAACGTCGTTTTTGTCGTAGCCAAGCCGAAACCAATTTTTTCGGACTTTTAAAGCTTTTTAGACCCCCAAAATTCACGAAAATCGGTCCAAATGGTTCGTTCACATGGACATGGCTCTGTATGGGTGATCTAACGGTTGATTCACATCCAGATACACTCGTAGATGTCTCTGGTAACCGAATTTACGTTTGTAGTAGAAAAAAAATGATTTTTTTATGAAAAAAAAATTTATTTTGACGAAAAAAAAATTTTTTTTGACGAAAAATGATGGGTCAGGAAAATCGATTCTTATGGGTTTATCTTATAGAGTTGGGTGTCAAAAGGTTTGTAGTGAACGTCGTTTTTGTCGTAGCCAAGCCGAAACCAATTTTTTCGGACTTTTAAAGCTTTTTAGACCCCCAAAATTCACGAAAATCGGTCCAAATGGTTCGTTCACATGGACATGGCTCTGTATGGGTGATCTAACGGTTGATTCACATCCAGATACCCTCGTAGATGTCTCTGGTAACCGAATTTACGTTTGTAGTAGAAAAAAAATGATTTTTTTATGAAAAAAAAATTTATTTTGACGAAAAAAAAATTTTTTTTGACGAAAAATGATGGGTCAGGAAAATCGATTCTTATGGGTTTATCTTATAGAGTTGGGTGTCAAAAGGTTTGTAGTGAACGTCGTTTTTGTCGTAGCCAAGCCGAAACCAATTTTTTCGGACTTTTAAAGCTTTTTAGACCCCCAAAATTCACGAAAATCGGTCCAAATGGTTCGTTCACATGGACATGGCTCTGTATGGGTGATCTAACGGTTGATTCACATCCAGATACCCTCGTAGATGTCTCTGGTAACCGAATTTACGTTTGTAGTAGAAAAAAAAATGATTTTTTTATGAAAAAAAAAATTTATTTTGACGAAAAAAAAATTTTTTTTGACGAAAAATGATGGGTCAGGAAAATCGATTCTTAGGGGTTTATCTTATAGAGTTGGGTGTCAAAAGGTTTGTAGTGAACGTCGTTTTTGTCGTAGCCAAGCCGAAACCAATTTTTTCGGACTTTTAAAGCTTTTTAGACCCCCAAAATTCACGAAAATCGGTCCAAATGGTTCTTCCACATGGACATGGCTCTGTATGGGTGATCTAACGGTTGATTCACATCCAGATACACTCGTAGATGTCTCTGGTAACCGAATTTACGTTTGTAGTAGAAAAAAAAATGATTTTTTTATGAAAAAAAAATTTATTTTGACGAAAAAAAAATTTTTTTTGACGAAAAATGATGGGTCAGGAAAATCGATTCTTAGGGGTTTATCTTATAGAGTTGGGTGTCAAAAGGTTTGTAGTGAACGTCGTTTTTGTCGTAGCCAAGCCGAAACCAATTTTTTCGGACTTTTAAAGCTTTTTAGACCCCCAAAATTCACGAAAATCGGTCCAAATGGTTCGTTCACATGGACATGGCTCTGTATGGGTGATCTAACGGTTGATTCACATCCAGATACACTCGTAGATGTCTCTGGTAACCGAATTTACGTTTGTAGTAGAAAAAAAATGATTTTTTTATGAAAAAAAAATTTATTTTGACGAAAAAAATTTTTTTTTTGACGAAAAATGATGGGTCAGGAAAATCGATTTTTATGGGTTTATCTTATAGAGTTGGGTGTCAAAAGGTTTGTAGTGAACGTCGTTTTTGTCGTAGCCAAGCCGAAACCAATTTTTTCGGACTTTTAAAGCTTTTTAGACCCCCAAAATTCACGAAAATCGGTCCAAATGGTTCTTCCACATGGACATGGCTCTGTATGGGTGATCTAACGGCTGATTCACATCCAGATACCCTCGTAGATGTCTCTGGTAACCGAATTTACGTTTGTAGTAGAAAAAAAAATGATTTTTTTATGAAAAAAAAATTTATTTTGACGAAAAAAAAATTTTTTTTGACGAAAAATGATGGGTCAGGAAAATCGATTCTTAGGGGTTTATCTTATAGAGTTGGGTGTCAAAAGGTTTGTAGTGAACGTCGTTTTTGTCGTAGCCAAGCCGAAACCAATTTTTTCGGACTTTTAAAGCTTTTTAGACCCCCAAAATTCACGAAAATCGGTCCAAATGGTTCGTTCACATGGACATGGCTCTGTATGGGTGATCTAACGGTTGATTCACATCCAGATACACTCGTAGATGTCTCTGGTAACCGAATTTACGTTTGTAGTAGAAAAAAAATGATTTTTTTATGAAAAAAAAATTTATTTTGACGAAAAAAATTTTTTTTTTGACGAAAAATGATGGGTCAGGAAAATCGATTTTTATGGGTTTATCTTATAGAGTTGGGTGTCAAAAGGTTTGTAGTGAACGTCGTTTTTGTCGTAGCCAAGCCGAAACCAATTTTTTCGGACTTTTAAAGCTTTTTAGACCCCCAAAATTCACGAAAATCGGTCCAAATGGTTCTTCCACATGGACATGGCTCTGTATGGGTGATCTAACGGCTGATTCACATCCAGATACCCTCGTAGATGTCTCTGGTAACCGAATTTACGTTTGTAGTAGAAAAAAAAATGATTTTTTTATGAAAAAAAAATTTATTTTGACGAAAAAAAAATTTTTTTTGACGAAAAATGATGGGTCAGGAAAATCGATTTTTATGGGTTTATCTTATAGAGTTGGGTGTCAAAAGGTTTGTAGTGAACGTCGTTTTTGTCGTAGCCAAGCCGAAACCAATTTTTTCGGACTTTTAAAGCTTTTTAGACCCCCAAAATTCACGAAAATCGGTCCAAATGGTTCGTTCACATGGACATGGCTCTGTATGGGTGATCTAACGGTTGATTCACATCCAGATACACTCGTAGATGTCTCTGGTAACCGAATTTACGTTTGTAGTAGAAAAAAAAATGATTTTTTTATGAAAAAAAAATTTATTTTGACGAAAAAAAAAATTTTTTTGACGAAAAATGATGGGTCAGGAAAATCGATTTTTATGGGTTTATCTTATAGAGTTGGGTGTCAAAAGGTTTGTAGTGAACGTCGTTTTTGTCGTAGCCAAGCCGAAACCAATTTTTTCCGGATTTTAGAGGTTTTTAGACCCCCAATTTTAACGAAAATCGAGTCTATCGGTTCATTCACGTGGAGATGGCTCTGCATGGTCGATCCAACGGTTGAATCACATAGGGATACCCTTGTATACGTCTCTGCTAATCGAATTTTCGTTCGCAGTAGAAAAAAAAAATGGTTTTTTGATGAAAAAAAATTTTTTTTACGAAAAAAAAAATTTGTTTTTGCCGAAAATCGATGGGTCACAAAAATCGATTCTTATGCGTTAATCTTCAAGAGTTGGGTGCGAAAACGTTTGTAGTGAACGTCGTTTCGTTTGTAGCGAAGCCGAAAACAATTTTTTCGGACTTTTAAAGGTTTTTAGAACCCCAATTCGGGTTCGGTCTCCTGGTCTTCTTGCGCAGATCGAATTTATTTGAGATCCCCAATTGAGTAGAACTCAGTTCTTTTCGAATTTTTTAATCAATTTTGTAACGTATTTTACATTTTTCGATATGAGAGAGAGAGAGAGGGATGATTTTCATTCGTTCAGGGTGAAATTGAGATGTGATAAATTTCTTCGGAAACGATTTGATTTTGGCATCGACCTGTTGGTGAGTAGCCAATCGACCAAACCTCCTTTGCCCCCTTGCACAGCTTTTTTCAGTAACATATCGTACCAAATGCTACTTTCATTCAGCTTACATCCTGAAAAATGAACAACATGAAAATATACGCACGAATCATCTAGTTACACGACTGCGGTCAATCACAATCTTGCTTAGACTACCTGCACGCTGAAGAATATCGAGGCAATGCAAATCGCTTCGTCCAACATTGCCCGATTTTTTCACATAATAAAACACAGCCAGAGAAATGACATTCTCTCCTTTGTGAAAAGTCAAGTGAGGATCTGCGCCTAAAATACAAAGAAAAAAAACGAAAAAAAAAAAAAAAAAAAAAATTATAAATTATAAATGTTGATTTTTTGATTTATCGAAAGTAAAAAAAAAAATTTATCGTTGTTCAATTGTTTTTTTTTTTAAGGTTCTTTGAACGTGCCTTTCGACAACATGAATTTTATCAGATCAGCGTGTCCGTGAAAACACACTCGATGGAAGGGGGTGAGACCGGTAGTTCCGCATTTTACGTTGATCAACAGCGGACAATAATTAACCAGCTGTACGCAACGCACGGCATATTTTTCCATGTAACATTTCTGAAAGTTGAAAAATGAAAAAAAAAATGAAAAAATTATTGTCGAGTTCTCGAATGAGCGCGAATTTGATATGATTATGAAAAATCATGCATTCACGATCATCACTTTTCTCTTTCATTTTCGTTATACATATATATATGTATATTTTTTTTTTAAGCAAGAAAACAAACAAATTTTCGCACAAATTGAAATTTTACCCACATTCGAGGCGTAATGCAATTCACTCAATGTTTTTTCGTAAATCATCGTCGTCGATTCGTATTTCGGCAAGCACGGCAAACCGAAATTTTCTTCCATCGACGATTCATCGATTATTTCCCAACTCATCGTTTTCGTACTCCGCATTTTTTTGCACAGTCTCGAACTCGCGGAACGACAAGCGCTTCTTTGAGCTTGAAAACAAATGAATAACGTCGGGATATCGAGAGATGCGTGAAATTGAACGATCAATTATTGTCCGAGAAAAAAAAATGCGCGAGACGCGTCGCTATATTTATCAGCCCGTATCTCCTTTGAATATTTATATTTTTTAAGTTGCGATCTGCTGATTCAATAGCCGAAATGTCAATAAAAACATTGCAAAAAAAAAAAATTTATGTACGTTGCATCGTTTCTTCACAAATGCCATTTGAATTTTATCGCATTTTTGGCCTATTCTCGCTGCCTATAGTCCCCTTGAAAAAACACACAAAAAAATCTCCCATTTAATGGGAATTTTTGCCTGCCTTTTTGATAGTAAGTGACCCGATGAAATTGTGAAACGATGAATTCTCTTACTCTTCAACGTTCGAATGACAATCGTGACTGCAGCAAGAACGACGAAGGTCATTCCGAGAACAATGGCGGCGTTGCTGTTTTCCGTACGCATCATCGTACGAGTGAAAAAATTCACGAAATAATTATCGATTCCGTGACGATGTTCCAAATCCATCGTTTTACTCGAAGAATCCATACTTTGTCACGTAAACCAACGGAAACGCGTTTCACGGATCAAAGCGTGAGAACCCCCTTTTTTTTGCTGAGAAAAAGTTATGTCCTTTACAATTTTTAATTTTTTAATTTTCAATCTTTTGTTGGTTTTTTTTTAAGTTTTTTAGGCTTGCAGTCGCGCTTGGGGTCATTTTGACCTCTAGTGACCTCAAAGGGTTGACGTTTTCGAAATTTCAACCGTTTGCTAATTTCAACGACATTGATATTCCCATAATTATTGTTTTTCACATACCGAGTTTTTATTGTTGTTGTTTATTTTTGATGTATCGCTCGCTTCGGAATCTTGTTTTTTTTTTTTTTGTAGGCCAAACTTTGTAATTTTGTGGTTTGAAAATTGTATTCGACGCTTCGTTGTTCTTCTGTTTTGTATTTCTACTCGTGCGCAATGGGTTCGTGTGAACGCTGGCATCGGGCGCGTGCTTTACGTTCGTCGACGCGACATCGTGCGGACAACCGCCGAACTGAGCACACGTTTCTGCTAGCTCGTTTGTTAAATTTATGATTGTTCCATTATTTCTCATTGATCGGTCATATTTGTCATCATTTTATGGAACTTAAGGGGCCAGCAAAGTGCTGTAAGATTTTGAAGAATTTGCATTTGTTTTTACTTACATATTCGAAATGTAAAGTTTAGAAAAATCTGATAATAACTTTTTTTTTCTTTTTTCAATTCGCAAGCATTTATTACAGTGGCTTGCTCTCTTCTAAATAAGTCTAAATGAGTCTAAATAAAACTATACTATGCCAACTATATATGACAATCATCATTCTCCATTGTTATTTGTTATAATATATATTGTTATATAATTATTGTTATTTTTATAGCGAATAATCATAACGAATGAATTTTACGTCCAACTTATAGCTCAGTTAAAATTACAATTTCGAATAATAATAAGAATAATAATAATAATTTGTTATTACATTTTTAACTCGGTTTATGTTTGGACGTGTAAGTTCATACTTGTCGTATGATAATAATAATAATAATCATTGTTTTCGAGAAACACGGTAAAATTATATTTTCGTTATGGATCGTACATTTTATCGTTAATCCACACGACAAAAATATTTCGAGAATACAGCTGGTCATTTGAATTTTCCTTGAAATTAGGTCGTCAGGCACAGCACACATCAGCGCTATAATTTTTCGTGGTGGGGGCCCTAGGCGTCACACTTCCCCGACGACGAACGACGGCGTGGAGCGCTCGGCGTCTCCGTGCGGCGGAGCAAAACATCACACTGCGCATGTCGCGCACAGTCGAGTGACAAACAATGGCCGACACGTCTGGACACGTCGGGCTGTCAAAGCGCAATGTCCGATTTTCGTATTTGACCATCGTGCCGCGATTCGTCGCGACTTAAAAAACCGAAAAAATATATATATAACAAACAAACAAATTGAAAATAAATAATACGTAATTGTGATTTCGTTGATAATATCGTAAATCAAGTTGAGAATCCGTGATTTTAGGATTAAGAAAAATTCGTGGCAATGACAAAGGTTAGTGGCGCGCGTGATAATGTTGTTACGTCGATGGAATCGTCCAACACGAATATTTTCGACGATTAATCATTGTTTTGTTTGAATAATTATCTATATTTATGTGTGTATATATATATATATATACATGTATATATGCAGTTTGTTTCCTTCATGAAATCTAAAAGTTTGTCGTGAAACGGCCGAAAAACGATGTATCGTAAATTGAAATCGAATTGACTGACCGAAGGTCGGTGTCGGTCCGACCGGTCATCGCGGTGAGTCGAACGTCGTAGAATGTTCAAAACCGAGGAATCGTCCAAGGACAGTTTTCTTCAACAGACCAAAGCCGCGAGGGAGGAACGCGCTCACGAAAAATGCAAGGAAGACGCGATCGTTTGCATCCAGAAGAACGTCAGGGGATGGCTCGCCAGAACGAAATTCGACAAAAAAATTTTGTGAGTCACACATCGACCCGGCTCAGAATTGTTGTTCTTGTCGTTTTTTTTTTTTTTTTCTTATGTGAAAATTTCATCGATGAATTACAAACTTTCGATTATCGCCTTACTTATGCTTTGGCGATCTTGTTTTGTTGTTCGCCGGAGCGATTGTGTGACAATGGTTTTTTTTTTTTTTTTTTGTCGTTCGACAGGGAAGAATTCGACGGTTTTTTTCCGGGCGAAGGCGGATATACGGAATTGAAACCGGCGCTGCAGGTTTATAGAATCGTCGCCAGGTTTCTCAGAGTATTCAGAAAAGACAGGGATCAAACGAGAATAGAAAATTTGTGCAGGTGAGTTTGCGTTTGACATTTTTTTCTACTGATTTTTCATATTTTTGTTGAATGTACAATTTTTTTTTTTATTTTAAAAATTTTTTTTATTATTATTAATTTCTGGTAACCACATCTGGAATCTGTAAAAGGAATGTAAATTGTTCTTTCGACAATCCGGTTATTTATTTATTTTTTTTCTTTCGTTCGAGCGAAATGCACAATTTTAAAAAATTAAGTTTTTTGAAATTTCAGATATCTTGTTAAATCGTTGGATTCGAATTTGCCAAAGACGTCTTACATAGGTGTGGCGCTGAGCAAGGAACATTACATATCGTGGATATCTCAGGTGAAGGCTGTGCTTTATCACTGCATGAGCGGTTTGGACGGTTTGAAACCTGAAATACCGGCGGATCACAGATCGGTGCTTTTGAGATTGCACACGCTGGTCAGTTTCACGTCGTCCGGCACTTGGGCCATACAGAAAGTCGAGGGAATGGAAAAATTAGAGGCGGGCATGAAACAGTTGTGCGCCAATATAATGGGTCATCTAGTCAACAATGGATTTTACACGGTTATGCGGGTAAATCATTTCGATTGATTGTACTAAAAAAATGTTTTCATTATGATTTTCTCGATATTTCATTTGATCATTTATTTATATGTATTTTTTTTTTAATTTTTTTTTTTTTAAATCCAGGTTCTTCTGGTCAAAGGATTGGGCAGAAAGGACATCGCTTTGAGCCCTGTGGCGTTGTCTGCGGCAGTCACGCTTGCTCTCAAACCTTTGATATCGTCGAAAATGTCGGACAAACTCGTTTCCCTGTTTCTAATAAATATATTCAGCGTTCCTGCTTTGGTTTATCATCTGAATCTCTTCTCGCCCGAGGTAAAGAACAGAAAAAAAAATGAATTCGCTCCGTGAAATATCTTATCAAATGAGAAGAAAAAAAAGCCATTGACAAACTGAGCGTTCGATGAAAAATTCGATTTTTTATTTTTTCTATTTTTCATATATAAATGATTTCAAACTTTTTCAGTGCACCTCGTCGTTCACGACTCACAAACTATTCGCACGTTCGTTGGAGCTTCTTAATTCCGAACAAAATTTGCGAATTGTTTTCAACGCTCTCGAAGGAAGTTACGCCCTGTGTTTGCTAGCTAATTTGATACAATTGGCCAACATCGAGAGAGACGAAGTTCTCAAAGATCTTTACTTTCCCTCGTTCACGGTTAATACATAAAAAAAAAAATGATTTATTCAATAACAACGATCGCAAAGTAATACATATATATATATACGTGTATATATTTTTCAATTAATTATCAACAGTTTGTCGCAACAAAAATATTGGAGGCGTGTCAGCAGTACGTAGTTGCCAAACAGAGCAACCTGACTTATTGGCATCCTGTGTTGGGCTGTTTCGCTCAGGCGGTCGATTCTTATCTGCACGGTGCCATTGATCACACCAAAGCCCAGTTGACTTATCTGTGGAAGGGAAAAATCGTGTCGCAATTGATCGGTGAGCTTGAACTTTCATTAAAAATATTGAAACATTTAATTTGAAAAAAAAAAAAAAAAAAAAAAAGTAGTTAAAATAAGATTTTTTGTTATTGGATACACGATTGAAATTGTTCGTTGCGTTTGTTGAAATTGATTCAGGTGAGCCACTGATCGAGCTGGTGGAAAAAGAAACGCCTCCTCCCCAACCGGAGCAACAAAGCACATCCGTCGGCACCAACATATTTCGTCGTGCTTTTCTCGAGGCCCGAACCAATCGCAACAACAGCAACAAAAATTATCGAAAACTCGGCAGTCCCGAGACAACGAAAATCGCGTTGATATGTTCGCTCTATCAAACGGCGTTTCACACATTGACGGAAATGAAATCGGACATTCTAACCGGATTGTGTTACAAGGACAAAATATTGTACCACATGTGGCTGTTTCTCGGTACTCTCGGACCTAATTGCGGTCTCAAAGCCTTTTTGGATCATCTGGCGGCCAATACCAAATGCACGGCTCCGGAATTTCAAATGCTCATACTGTTCTGCGATTGTATGACCCATTATGTCACGTGAGTATCGAAATTAAATCGTTCGATTTAATTTGATTCTGTTTTTTTTTTTTTTTTTTTTGCGTAACTCGTCGACGAAGCTTTATAAATGTGGATATATTTTTTTATGACTTTGGATGTTCAAACGGTTGCGCCTGATTTTTGTCGATAATTTTTTTTTTACACGGACAACCAAAAAAATTCCTTTTTTATATTTTTTTTTTAGAATTTTCGACGATATGGAAATGTACGAGCAGCAGGATCCGTTCAAGCTAACGGATTTCGTCACCATGTCGTATTTCTTGAACCAATTTCTCTACAAAGCGGTGCTCAACAATTTGTTTGGTAAAGAAAAAAAATGTTGTTTTCTTTTTTTTTTTTTTTTTTTTTAACTTTTGTTTGCTCACTGGAGTTCGTTGAAAACAAGGCAAGGGTTTTTTGGATTCTTCCGGCGACTTCTACATTCGAAGAAAATACTGTCAAATTTTTATTAAAAAAAAGAAAAATTTCATTGCAGAAGTTCATGCCCGGTCTAACTTTTTCTATTTTTCGTTGCAGACGTTAAATCGGTTGCGAATAATCCGCTTTTCACGTCTCTCCATACGTTACTCATGGCGATATATCGCCGCGACTGCCGACGAAGTTTTTGTCCGGATGGTCACTGGCTAGCCAAGTTAAGTACTCTGAGCTGCATTAAAGAAAAACAACAAAAAAATCGGAAACATTTTCAAAAATTATTATTATTTTTTATATATTTTTTTTGCGTTCCTTCAAATACACGTTGTCAAAGCGAAACGAAAGTAAAAAAGTAGTAGCAATCCGCAGCAGTCGTTGAAAAATAAATGAATTATGAAATAATAATTATAAGAAAAATTCTTTTTAATTTTTTAATTTTTTTTTTTTTTTTTTTTTTTTTTTTTTTCCAACAACAGGAAGTACGAGTATCGGGTTTTCTCACGGATTTGGAAAAGGGTAAACGCGGTGCGGCATTGCTTTTGGCAAAGATGCCACACGTGATTCCGCACTCCGAACGGGTCGTATTATTTCGCAAACACATAGCCGACGAAAAAGCCGTTATGGGTTTGACCGAGAGCGCATGCAACAGTCCACCGTCCACTCTAATCGCGGTTCACAGGCAAGCCAAATCAAAAAATTTTTATATTCCAATAAATCTCCGAAACAATTCCAGTTTTTTCCTACAACGAAATTTCAATTTTATTATCGATTTGTATTTTATTTTCATTTTTCACAATTTTAATTTAAAAAAAAATTTCGTCTAATCTCACAGATCGCGAATAGTCGAGGATGGTTATCGTCAATTGGCAATGTTACCGTCACAAGCTCTGAAAGGCGTGATAAGAGTGCGTTTCGTGAACGAGCAAGGTTTGGACGAGGCGGGAATCGATCAGGACGGTGTGTTCAAAGAATTTCTCGAGGAAACGATAAAACGCGTGTTCGATCCTTCGTTGAATCTTTTCAAAGCAACGACGGAAAATCGTTTGTATCCGTCGCCCACATCGTGGATGCAAGAAAATCATTTGCAATTGTTCGAATTTGTCGGACGTATGTTGGGCAAAGCCGTTTACGAGGGTATCGTCGTTGACGTACCTTTCGCATCGTTTTTCGTGTCACAATTTTCCGGACAAACCGGTGGTGCGGTTTACAGCTGGCTCGACGAATTGGCATCGCTCGATCGTGATTTGTATCGCAGTCTCACACTGGTCAAACATTACGAGGGCGACGTGAGCCAACTCGAATTGACGTATTCGCTGGACGAGGACGTTATGGGAAAACTCGTGACCCACGAGTTGAATCACGGTGGACGTGCACAACCGGTTACCGATCAGAACAAAATCAATTATATTCATCTTATGGCACATTTTCGCATGCACGGACAGATAAAGAATCAAACTGCGGCTTTTATCAAGGGATTTCGTTCGATAATCAATCCCGATTGGTTGTCGCTTTTTTCCACCCCCGAGGTAATTCGTCATTCCATCGAATATTCGAGAATATATATATATATATGAGCGATTCCACGTGACTAATTTTTAAAAATTGAGGTATTTTTTTTTTATTATTATTATTTGTGGAACATTTTTTTTTTAATAGCTAAAGTCACGTGGAATCGCTCATATATATTTTTTCTTGACGTTCGAGTTGCTGATCGAGTCTAAACATTTTTCAACATAACATTTCTTTCGATAACGTAAACTTTCTGCACAAACGCAAAATCAACCCAATTCGATAATCAGTTGTTCAATTTTTTTTCATCATCGCGAATGAATCGATGAAAAAGTAAATAAATAAAAATTGCAGCTCCAACGTTTGATATCAGGCGACAACGTGCCGTTGGATCTGCGAGATCTACGAAGACATACCCAGTACTACGGTGGTTTTCACGACAGTCACAGGGTCGTCTGTTGGCTGTGGGACATTCTGGAATCGGATTTCACCGAGGAGGAAAGAGGATTGTTCTTGAAGGTAATTTCATTATTTTGTTTCAATTTTTTTCTTCTCCCTTTCAATTTTTAACGAACAAAAAATGTCTAAAGTATTTTTCGTTTTTTTTTAAACGTATTTTTTTCTTCTCGCTGACCAACTGATTTTGTTATTAAAGTTTGTGACGAGCTGTTCGAAATCGCCTCTTCTCGGGTTTGCCTACTTGGAACCGCCGTTTTCCATCAGATGCGTGGAGGTCGGTGACGACGAAGACACTGGAGACACGATAGGCAAGTCTTATGAACTACATTTTTTTTTTTTTTTTTTTTTTTTCAAATATCAAACGACTGTTCAGAAAGTTTATTATTTATTCATTCATTTATTTATTTATTTATTTATTTATTGCGAGACGTTACATTTAATTTGTGTAACATGAAACACCAAACTCATTATTTATTTGTATTTTCAATAATTTTTTTTTCCCTCACCCATCACAGGCAGCGTGATAAGAGGCTTCTTCACGATTCGCAAGAAGGATCCTCAGAATCGTTTGCCAACCTCATCAACGTGCTTCAATCTTCTTAAACTTCCGAATTATCAAAAAAAAAGCACGCTTCGAGAAAAATTACGTTACGCCGTGACGAGCAACACCGGATTCGAACTATCGTAAAAAAAAATTAGAAAAAAAAACAACAACAACAACAACAACAACAACAACAAAGAAAAAAAAATAATGAAAATTGAAAGATCGTGAACGCGATCGTCAATCCGTGGATGTCAGGATCTGGAGGATCGTCGTTCGGTTGCATCTTACCGGCGCTCGGGATTTCTCATCCGAGATTAGATGCCTACGGTGGATTTCTTTTTCGTGCGGGACGCGGTGCAAATAGCCCCCCCCCCCCACCGGATCTATTAATAGAACGAGCAACCCAAGCTCTCGATCGTGGATACCAAGAGAAAAACTACGCGGGATACCGGGCGTCGGACTCACGCGTGAACTCGTCCGATCGATACGACGAACTTTCGCACCCGTGTCACGCGCTCACATTTTCTTTTTCTTTTTTTTTTTTTGTCCCCGATGAAAAAAAGGAATATTCCTTCGACTCGGTTTTCCTTTGTTTTGGTTTTTTTTTTTTCACCCCTGGTGCAAAAGAAAACTTCGGGGATCCTCGAAATTTATTCCAAATTGCATCATCGACGATTATGCAACTTTTATCATAAACCCCCGTTTATCAACCCTTTATTATGAAGATTCGTCGATTGGGAACGACTTACAGATGTATCGAACGATTTGATGTTGATACATTCTTTTTTTTTTTTTTTTTAAATAATGAATCGAATAAATTTATCAAAAGTCGACAAACATATATATACATATATATATATATATATATATATATATATATATATATATATATATATAGCACATATATATATATATATATGACAAACATATATATATATATATATATATATATATATATGAGGACCAGACGCGTCTGCAAATGTGAATAAAATTAATTGTATGAAACTGAAAACGCTTTTGTACATTGTTCGCTTTTACGTAACGGCCGCTTAGAGTATTTTGTACTATCATAAGTGTGTGTAAATTGTTTGACGCTATATATCCATATATAGCGTTGATCCGAACCGGACGATCGGCACATTTATCAATTTAACATGTTCGGCAACGAAATCATGATGATGATGTAAATATTTCTGGAAAAAAAAAAAAAAAATATCGAAACAAAAAAAACCAATCCGGCGGTGTACATATATATTTTGTTTATATCACAATACGTGTCGATATTTTTTCTGCCGTTTTGATTACATATATAATTCCCGAATACCGAAAAACACACACACACACACACACGAAGTGGCCGATGACGCCTATTGGCCATTATGGAGCCACGAGAAAAAACGAAATGGACGACATTTCGTGTATGAAAAAAAAAAAGAAACCGTTTGAAATAACAAAAAAAAAATTATCGTGCCGGTTTTCGTAACAATAAGATATTTTTGTCTCTGCAACTAACAGCGTGAAATTATTATTTACAGCCAAAGGTTCTGTTCTACGTTATTACGATTACAAATCTTAAACACGAATAAAACTTATCACGAAAGTTCATGATCGAATGTTCAAAAAAATTTCGGAGCAATTTCTCTCATCGGCAAAACGTTTTTTTTAGGAATACCATTTTTTTTTGCGTCTCGTTAATTATTCGTTGAAGTTTCACATTGAGTTGATACATTAAGAAGAAAAATCAAGTTCAACAATATATAAAAAATTATTTGCAATTTTTCGTAATCAAATCAATTGAATCGACCGGCGTGAACATTGGACAATATTACCACTTCGATAGCGCGAAAAATATATGCAACAAAAAAAAATATCATATTTTTTTCATCTTCACTCAGTTGGCCTGACCGCCGAAATGTTAAAACGTATAGACTTTGTGACGCGCACTGTCTAACCGAGACGCTCGCCGACAGAGACGGCAAAGTCTTGAAGTCCGTCTCGCTCGCACCGCGGTACAGTCATCCAAAAAATATCGGTTCGAGCTCGAGGCTGTACCGCGTAGACTCAACCCGTCTCGTACAGACAGATTGTTCTCGCCCGACTGTACGGAAAAAGACGGAAGCTCACGAACTCGGCCGTCTCACTCGCTTGGCGCGTTCGCCGCGCCCCCACCACGGCGGTAAGCGTTACCAGATCTGGCACCCGTACGCCCGACGAATGATGAGCGGCGGGCGGGGGGGGGGGGGGGGGCGGCCACGGAGTTTCATCCGACTGGCGTGCAGGCTCTAACTCGTTTCGTGCGCCAGTGGCCAGCGAGCCTTGGCTGCGGTACGACGTGTTGCGACGAATCCTCCCTCCCTTCGAACGTTATCTCTCTCTCGCTCTCTTTCTCCACCCCGTCGCGGCAAAAATCGCGTGAGAAACGCGATTTTTCTTTTTTTTTTCTTTCATTCGTTCGAACGTCCGGGCCCCCGTCGCGGGTCTGCCAACGAAAGTGAAACCAAATAACGCGAAATTTGTGTTCCTCCCCCCGGCCCTCCAAAAACGCGTTGTCGTCAAAATACACGGACACCGAGACGAGAAAACCACGAAATAATTCCATTCGCCACAAACTGTGAACTGTGGTGCGTGTGAATGTGCGAGATTACAACGAATAATAATAATGATGAAATGATTTTTTGAAAAAAAAAAAATAAAAGAAAACTTTTGTGGTATTGTATATTATTTCTGTGTTGTTGTTTCGTTTTGATTTTTTTTTCTTTTCTTTCGCTAACGAAACAATTGCGTTCGGCATTTGGTGCGAGTGTCGGAAAACGGAGATCGAGTGTCAAAATCGTCGTCTCCACAGTAAGACATTTCGATTTTCTTCAATATTATATATATATATGTATGTATATATTGATAGTTGTGTACATGCATATTTGTATATGTAGCGAGAAGCATCGACAAAGAAAAGGATAAGGAAGTGTGTGTGTGTGCATTATATATATATATACATATATATTTGTATATATAAGTGGAGTCATTTGCCAGTGAATACAAAACTGGGAAACCAGGAAGCAGACCGGAGTCGACGCCCGCCTCGAGACCAAACGCCTAGACGCTCGGAAAAATTTCTAGCCCCTCGACCGAAAATTCTCCCATTATTCAATTTCGTCTCATTTTCCCCACATCCAAAACCAAACAATCATCGTCAAACGCGTTTTTTTCCCCTCGCTCTCTACCCTCTCCATCGACTCCACTTCAACGAAATTTTTTTTTAAATACTTTTTAACGTCCGAGAGACATTGGCAATCTCGCGTGGCGCGGGAAGTTTAAAAACCGACAACGACCTCGTCCAGGAATCGCGAAAGTTGGAAAGGATCGAAAACGAATACGACGAGGAAGAATGGGAAGAAGAACGATGAAACAAATGAAGAAATGAATAAACGAATGAACAACAACGCCAGGGACGAGGAATAAAATGAGAAAACGCGTGACCAGCTGATCGCGCTATCACTAACCTTTTTTTTTTTCATATTCAATTATTATTATTATTTCTTTTCGTGTTCTCGTTTTGTTTGTTTAACGAGAAGAAATTACGATGAGCGATGCTTCGTGATATATAAAATCGCGAATTGAGATTTCATCGACGAGAGTGAGAAAAAATATATATATATATATATATATATATCTATCTATCTATCTATCTATATATATATATTGTGCGAAAACGAAAGAGAAAGAGAGAAAGGGAGAAGGCAAAGAGAAAGAAAGAGCGAAAGGGAAGAGAAGAAGAAGAAGAAGAAGAAAGATTCTTATCAGTCGTCTTTGTGTTGTGTCGTGTGCGAGGAAGACAGAGCGAAACACACACACACACACTCGCTCACTCACTCACACACATGGGCACACGCGGGGAGACGTGACGAACGTGTGCAGCTCGAAACCTAACCTAAAGCGAAACGCTTCCACGATCGACCTGACCTGCCGAAGGCGCACCAAAAATTACGGGTTTCTTTTTTTTGTTGTTGTTCATTTGTGTTTCGGGTTTCGTGTCATTTAACTCCGGTCGTTGTTCGTGACGTATATATACATCTTATTGCGTGAACAATGATTTGACGAGGTCACTGTTCCTCATCTCTTCAACATATATACGTATATGTCTATATATATATATACATGTATACACGTATATAAATATATAGATAGAGAAATTTTTCTCGTTATCGAAGCAAACACAATAAACGAAACGTGAAAAATTCGACGTTCGACGAAAAAAAAACTGCTTCGACGCGGAACTGACGCAGTGCGCGCTTTTTGAGGTCATTGTCTTTTCATCATTATCGTTTTTTATATTTTCTCCCCAGTTCCTTCTTCTTTCCTCGTCTCTTCGATCGATCATCGTTGGTCATGAACAAAAGTGCAATTAGCTCGGTTTGATTCAATCGTTTTGTTGATTGTTTTTTTTTTTTTTTTTCCGAAGAGTGAGACAAAAATAAAGCGTCCCCGATAAAAAAAAAAAAACATAAGAAGAAGAAAACAGTTGGACGAAGCGAAGAAGTTTAACGAATGATAACGAGAACGGAGCATCGGCAGGAAGATAAGAAAATAAGAGCGAGAAGACGAGGGGTGAGAGAACGTGAGATAAGACGAAAAGAAACTTGTGATCGAAATACGTATAAAAAAATAAAATAAAATAATCGATGGTCATCGTTCGTCCGTTCGTTCGTTCGTTCGTTCGTTCGTTTTTTTTTTTTTTCGTGCGGCCGCCCGTGGATTATCGAACGCGCGTGTGTTGTGTGCGTGTCTCATTCGCGCTTCGACCGTTTGACGCAGCGTCAGCTGTTTGATTTTCTTTTTTCCCGGATCCCTCCCCCCCGCCGACGATACGGAATTTCAACGCGAATAAACGACGGCGAATAATAAAAAAATTATGAAAAAAATAATTAAAAAATAATAAAACGACATTACCGTTTTGTCTGTGACGAAAGAAAAACAAAATCAATCTGTATACATACATATATGTGTATATATATATATATATATAAGCGTATTTATGCATAGGCGACGATATAGAACGTGATAGATTCTAGAAATAATGATAACAAATAAATAAATTAAAAATTTAAAAAGCTGGAAATCAAAGAAATTCGTGCAAATCGAGTGAATAAAAAAAGCGAGATACATCGAATAGTTGAAAAAAAAAAAAAAAATAAAAAAAAATAAAATCGTACTTAAAAATAAAAAAAAATTAACAATACTCGCGAAAAAGGTGAAAGGATTATAAAAGACTGAACAAAACAAATAAAAAATAAACAACCAATAAATAACAATAAATATATAAGAAAAAGCAAAAAAAAGAAAACGAAAACGTTTGGAACGGCAATTGGGGCGGGGGTGAAGGTGGGACACGATAAAAGTGGGGAGGATATCGTGGAAGCAGGTGAGGGCCAAGGGATCGCCGCTTAGGTGAGCGCGCCTC